>JBCJKH010045651.1:11789-35831 GCA_039877255.1 Loriculus beryllinus | reverse complement strand
GTATTACAGAGGATCTTTGCTATGCAGCTAAATCCTCTGTTGTACCTGGCATGAGGCCCTCCTTGAGCAAACATTTTGAGAGACTCTGCTTTAATGTGTGAGAAGAAAGTTCCATAGTGTTTATGTCATTAAAGACACTGGACATTTTTTAGAGTTCTTTGCTCTTCAAAAAAAAGCCTGTCAAAAGGTATTTAGATTCCACCTTATCCTGGAAATGGTGGTCCTTGTTCTCACTAGCCCATGGAGCATGTGCAAAGTACCTGCAGTTGCCGAACACTTTATGCCCCATCACATACTTTAAAGGAGGTTTGTCAACTGGAATTTTCTCCCCTGTACCAAAGTCAAATGCAAAACAGTAAAATGAACATGTGGGAAGCTCTTAACCTTTCCTGTCTAGCCATGACACACTTGCTCACATTATTTATGGGACAGTTCTAGCTATTTTGTATTAATCAATCACTCTATTACAATGTCAAAACTATGTCAGCAGGAACTGTGTTACTTCTTGGCTCCAAGGTAAAAAGTCCTTTCTATCCTGTGTTGCTTATTCCTCTTTCACACACACACAAGACTTATCTGCTAATTTTACCTCTTCTGACAAGACTGTCTACTCTCCCGTGGATGCCAGGTTTAGTACAAGTCAATAGTACTCTTTCATCATGAATAAAGCAAAATGCATGCTAGGCTAAATTAGGGGGAGCAGGGCAGGCGTATCAGGGAGAGCTTATTCTGTTCTGCCGTGTGCTGGTGAAACCACAAATGGATCCAGGTTTGGATTTCCAGTCAAAGAGGGATGCTAAGAAACTGAAGAAGGAGTTCAGGGGGGCTTCTAGATGGTCACGTTCTGGAGCCCATGACTATGCAGAGAGGTTGAAGGAGCTGGGCTCATTCAGTCTGGCAGAGAGGAGGTGAGGTGGGGAGCTAACAGTCACCTACAGTTGCCTGAAAGAAAGTTACAAAGGCAACAGAGCCAAACTCAACTGGCTAATGACCACATACTGTGTCTTGAGAAGCTCAGGTAGCAATTTCACCATCCCCAGAGAGGCTAGAATCTCATGCTCCAGGGATTTGCAAGACACAGCTGGGCAAAGCCGTGGGTGACCTGATCCCTGGATCAGAAACGTTGGACTAGAGACCTCTAGGTGTCCTTTCCAACCAAGGCTTCTGTCTTCTTCCTTGTCTGTCAAAGTTATTCACATCAGAATGGTTTATTCTTACTTTTTCCCCGTTTTTTTTTTCCGTAACTCTTTTAGTCTCACTACACCAATTCTATTCAGCCTCCTCAGTCTCCAAAATGCTGCTCTTAAGTTGTGCTGTTGAATGTGACAGTGGGAAGTACATTTAGCCACCTCATCTTTTCTATAATCACACTTCTTCAGACTTACTCCTTATCCTCAAAAGGGGGTTACACTTCTCTGGTACAGCTTCTCAATGACATATCCTTCTGCTCTCACCTGTTACCTTCTGTCTTCACTCCTTGAGTCTTAGGTTTCCCCTTTTTCCTTCCTTGTGACTTTCTGGAGTGCCAGTTAGGATTTGTTCTTTTACATTGCTGTTAGTCTGAACACAGCATTCCTCTGAGCCCTAACATCACTTTATATTTTCAAGTTCTTAAATTTGAAAGCCCTGGTAGAATATAAGCATGCCTGTCTGTAGAGCTTCTGCACAACGCTTGCAGATTTCATTGCAAGTGAGATCTCGAGTCTCCGTGTCTGAGGTTCTCACAGATCTTGGTTCCAGGTGGCTTCAATTCCTTTGTGTCCTCAGCTTTTTGGTTTTTTGGATTTCTGTAGATATGCTTCAACACAGTGGGTTTAGAGCTAAGTTATAGGCTCATACCAAAATCAGATGTCAATGGGAGGTATGAATATGTCTCTCAGTTATGGTAGCAAGAAATGCTGTAGCAATTACTACTATAAACTCAGGATTGCAACATCCACCTTCAAGTTTCTTTATTAATATTTAAAACAATTAAAAAAAGGGGCCCTGCCGCTGCTGGCTGGTACCAGACCTGCCAGCTTAAAACATGCAGTGGACAGCAAAACCCCCTTCCCCTTTTGTCTTTCCAACACAGGTAAATGCACTGTACAGCTGTTGATGTGGGTCTTCGGGGTGAGATTGCATTATGAAGACATGGTTTATGTGGATATAAAATCACAATCTTTGTGTCTCTAAATGACTTAGGCCAGAGCTCCGGTCTTTCCCTACCTTTGCTAATGGGAATATTTGTCCAGAACAGTTTTAAGGTGTTTTTGTATTGTTTCAAGCATAGGGTTTGTTGCTGCCCTAACTTAGTTTCTGTGCCCTGTTTCACCACAGGGCAATGTAAGCAGTGCTGAGCCTTTTTGAAACTCACTGTAAATTACCAAAATCAAACTCCCTGCATGTGTCCTCTTTTTACTCTTGTAAGTGTCATAATCATGATTTGTAAAAGTCATTTTAGTGAACATTTAAACACAGTGAAACTGTCTATCTGTTTTATTGTTAGTTCCCTGAGACAGAAGTGGTGTTCTTTTCCTGTATAACACCAAATAGAAGGTCTATGCTTAGTGACTGATAATGGTATAATTAATATTGCAATAATGCTTTTTCTCTCTTTCTGCAGCCCCAGGCTGTCCAAACTTCCTGGTTGGGTTTTGAAAGATGGAAGCACATTTCTGGACAAGGTACTATAGTGATGCTTAGAATCTTCTTGCATGCAAAAAGCTCCCTGACAGGTTAGGAGCTTGCACTGCATGAACAATACTTCCATGCTGACTCATCGCAAAGGTTTCTATGTGTGCCTTTATCAGCCACGATGTCCTTGTATAGCAGAACATTTTGAAACAAAATGCTAATAGCAACATGGAGGCTTTCAGTCTTCAGAGGTAGCCTAGCTTTATAAAAAATCCTCTTAAAATTCAGAAATCATCAGTATGAATATTTTCTTATTTCATGGAGCTACATAAATAATAGTGCTTTGCCTTCTTAGAGTGCCTTTTATTCAACAGTCTCACTTTTCTGACACTAAAGCTTCATAGCATGCTTATAAATGAGGTTGGTATCATACCCTTTTTTAGCCGGGAGAGCTGTGAGAAAGTGAATGGTTTTCCCCTCATGGGAGGTCTCTTACAGAGGAAAAGCATGTCTTTGGCCTCTGAAATCAACATGTGTTCTGCTGCTGGACATAGCAGGGAGGATATTATTTCCAGCCCCCTAATTCTAAGACACAGGACTTACCCAGCTACATGAGAGACACAGATTTTTTTCCTTTTCCCTTCTTTTCATTGCATTAGTTTTGTAGGCAGAATTTAGCTGGGGCTTCAACCAAAACTAGGCACTGCAGTGTTCAGCTTGATCTGCCACAGGGGAACAATGAACACAAAAATATGTCAGATGTTGGTAAAATAGGCAGATACTTTTCAAATGTGTGCAGCAATAGGTATCAGCAGAAAAAATACAGTTTTAATAGACCGTTCTCTGACTATGTGAACATTAAAGGAAAACAGTAATAATAGTTGCTTTTGTAGGGGACTTTGAGGTGGACAAAATGGATTGATCTGATTTTTACAGACAAGGGGAAGATCATAGATTAAAGACCTGATTTTTCTTCTCATTGGAGACAAAAGAAACTGTACAGGCAGCATTTCTGTTAGTAAAATAGTAACAGTTCTATTCAGAGCACATGCTAACTGGCAGTCATACAGCTACAGAGGCTCAGAGAAGGAATGGAATTGCTCAGGTTGAATTCCCTGGAATTTGTTTCTCCTGAACCCCAGCCTTGGTCTCAGAGCTTTGGACTCTCTTCTGTCCAGCAAATGGGTAGGCTGTCAGTATATTTCTATATGTGATGTATTTACATTTCTGTGGTGCTGCTGCCGTGCGTGCTTGGGAGAAATCTTGAAACTCACTCAGCATCAGTGGAAATCGTGTTAAAAATTTAAAGGCAGCATCTCTTAACCTTCACCTTGACCATTGTAACTGCTTGGAATGGTAAATTCTTTGACCCATGCTGGAAAAAGGCAAGAGAAGGAGTCAAAGGGGAGTGTTTTATCATGTTGGGTGGACATTCCTGTTACAGCACTCTCTGGATGACAGTTATAAAACTTAAGTCCTGGAAAGGCATTGAAATTTGCTGCGATCTAGTTTTAATCATTTTGAACACCCTTGAGATGAGGTTAGGAGACTTCTGCCACTAGATGTAATTGCTCATTCGTTATTAGTTGGCAGGTGTACTGTAATTATTAAGAATTGGATTCAATCTTTAATTCTGTCAGTCTGAAGCTGGCTGAGACCACTTGCTTTGGGACAAGCAAGAGAAGCATCCACAAGAGAAAGCAAAGCAGGTGATAGGTAGCCTTTGAGGTGTGTTAGGACTAAAGTTGGGAATGTTTTTGTTCCATACATTGTCCTGAAGAATGTGACTTTTCATGTGACAAAGATTTCTGATGTCAGCCTTGAAAAAGAAGGAAGAAAATAGAGGACTAAAGATCCAGTAGAGATAAGTCTAACGAAAAGTGCCACGTGGAGCTTAGATTCATGGAAGATGTTTCATCAAATGTTCTGACACAGGGGCTAAAAATTGTATTCTGCTCCTAATAAGACAAAAAAGGTTTGATGTTATTGGGAACCAAAGCTAAATTCCAAACTTGTAAGACAGGCAGAACAGTGTAAAGGTGCTGTGCACACCTTTACAAAAGCAGAAGTTCCGAGAAGAGTGGTCTTCATGACCCACTTTTCGGTTCCTACTTTACTTCTGGTTAACAAAGTTGATTTGCGTTGTTACACATTTCCCAGCCAGTACATCTGCCATTGGAAGAGCAAAGAAAATGCAGCTTCGCAGGACAGCACCTCCTCCATGGCCATGGCAAAACCAGCCAGAAAAAGCCACAGTGTCTTTCCTTACCTACCAGAGCGCTGTCTCTGTTCCTCCAAATGAGGATCTCATCCCTTGAAGTCTGCTTACAACAAATTTTATCTAGAAAAGAGATAAACATTATGTAGGAGTGGGCTGGAAATTACCTGGGATAAAGAAAAGGTTTTGAAAGAGCAAAATCTGCTGTACCGGAGTAACATTGCATTGTAATTTTGTGTCTTTTCTATTGATGTGCTTTTCTTACAGGAACTAAAGGAGTGCTCTGGCCATGTGTTTGTAGACTCCGTGCCAGAGTTCTGTTTACCAGAGGTGAGTTTGTTCAAAGTCATGCTGAAAAATCTGATTCCATTCTACCATGTGGGAGAAACTTGCAGAATTATAACTTTATCAGCACTCGGTAAATAACGCTACTAAACCCTCTGTGTTGTTCTGGTGCCTCTAGTATCTATGACGCTGGAAAAAGGGTGGAAACAGGCCTTTTCAACAATGGTTTGAGGCAAACTGGGAGGTCTACTCGAGCAGATCAATATCTCATAGAGGAATAAGACTTCACTGTCTCTTTTTATGGGCCTTCCAAAGACAATATGACTGAGCTGGACTTGAGTATGACAGGATACATGTGCTGATCTAGATAAGAGCAGTGAATGAAGACAAGGAAAACTACTTGTCTCTAACCACAGATGCATGACCTGCCTAGTGGAGCTCCCCTGGGGAGCCGACTGTGTGGTTAAGCCACTGTTTGATTCTGCTGCACTGCACTCAGATGTGCCATTCTGCTGGCAGCAAATTGAGGTTAAAAAGTTTTGCTGCCTTCTCAGCTTCTCATCACCTGCTCTTTGAGAGAAGGGCTTTACCTTCATATCCACTGACATAACTGCAAGTGGCTGCTTCCCAGGCTGGGTTTTTTTTTTCCAAGAATACCTGGGTTAAAAAGAAAAAAAAAAACAAAAAAAAACAAAAAAACAAACAAAAGAAAGAAAGAAAAACTATTGAAAATGTTAAATTAACTGTGATTAACTGACTGATCAATTAATGGTGTATATAGGGGAGCTGGAGAAGTAAAAAGCTGAGCGGAGTGGTGGGGGTAAATGATGGGGAGTAGTCTGGGAATAGTATCCTCTTTCCTCAGCTGTGTTCAGACTGTGATAATATCAGTTCTTTCATTTCATGTTGGGATGTTTTCTCTGTCTTTCAAAGACAGAGACAATTGCTTTTGGGCAGTGATTTTTTTTTTGTCCTTTCTGCCTGACCTTGTTGACAGGAAGTACAAAACACTTCAGGAGGGTTGTTGTCGGCTTTGCTGGGGTGCTGGCAATAGTATTTCTGCCTTTTCATTCAACTCACCTCTTGCTGCTTCTGATTCTTGTTGTCTTGGTTCTTCTAAGCAAGTTGGCAGCTCTGGCACTGGTTTTGGCAAGTGGTTTCAACAGATCTGTGTGTAATCGCTTGTTCTCCCCAGCTGGAATGGATATAATTGAATCACACACACACACAAAAAAAAAAAAAATTAATAATTTGAGGTTCTTGTGAGCATTCTGATTACTGTCCTGTGCAAGGGAGGAGTGTAGGAAGCATCTTTATACCTACAAATTATGCCCAAGATCTTGAGAAGGAGAGAGTTTATGTGCTGGATTCCCTTCTGCCGTATACAGTTATGATAATCTGGGGTTTAAGGTGCTTCAGCTAGGCTTTGTGGTTACTTTGTTGGGCTGGAAAACACTCACATGTGTAGCTTTAAATATGACTGATGGGGAGTTGTTGCTTCCTTATATCAGTGTTAGCACTGAATGGAACTCTCTTACAGCTGAGAGATCCAAACTAGCTACATGTCACCATTGTAGGGATTTTACAAATGGCCTCTCAAATGCTTGTTCCCAATGTTCCCAGGAGGTGCCAGGTCTTCTCCTAGATTTATCTGCTAGAAACAGATCTGCTAGTTGTACACAGCTCTCATTTCTAGTTTCATAGGCTCCCCTGTCTGAGGGAGGGTTCAGATGTCATGGCCAGGGGAACGCATCAGCAGAGTAAAAATGTTGCTGGTGTTTGGCAGAACAGTCTAAGAAGGAACTTGTGTGAAAGAGCCTTTGTCTTTTTCTTTGTCTCCTTCCATGCCACTTCTTTTGAAGAAACTTGTATGCAAAAGCAGTTTGAGAATCACAGTATCACTTCCAGGAACACCATTGCCAAAGAAAGCCAAGTTTTGAATGTAATCCAGAAGCCACAAGGTGATAAGAGGCTGTTTCAGCAGCAGAGTACACTTCCACATGTCAGAGTGCAGGGTGCAGACCTGTCTTTGCTTGGCAACCCCCTGGTCTCTCTGACTTCATGTTCAAGAAATGTTTTAATCCTCTTCTGTTCATAGGCACTTTTAGTGAGATTGCCACAAGTCCCAGGGAAGATTTTACTTTGCTTTGGTTCTGACACCCTTTTCATCCTCTTAGTAAGTGCTTCTAGCATGCTGAGATCTGAGATGCTTAAGCTTGTAAAGTGGTAGTCTGTATCCTCCTGGTGTCTTGCTAAGGGCTGAATGACTCCCCACTTCATAGAATCATAGAAAGGTTTTATTTGGAAGAAACCTTAAAGCTCATCCAGTTCCATCCCCTTGCCACAGGCAGTGACACCTTCCGCTAGACCCCAGGTTGCTCCAGGCCCTGTCCAACCTGACCTTTAGCGCTGCCAGGGATGGGGCAGCCACAGCTTCTCTGGGCACCCTGTGCCAGTGCCTCACCACCCTCACAGAGAACAACTTCCTCCCAAGATTCATCTCAATCTCCCCTCTGTCGGTTTAAAGCCATTCTCCCTCGTTCTGTCCCTACAGGCCCTTCAAAAAGTTCCTCTCCAGCTTTTTTTTGTCAGCCCCTCTAGACACTGGAAGCTTCTCTAAGGTCTCCCTTAGAGAAAGAGACAGGCTTAACAAGCCCAGCTCTCTCAGCCTGTCTCCAGAGCAAAGGTGCTCCAGTCCTCAGAGCATCTCTGCTGTCTTCTCTGGACTCGCTCCAACAGCTCCACATCTTTCTTATGCTGGTGGCCCCAGTGCTGGATGTGGGAGCACGACTGCAAGGGGGTCTCTTGAGAGCAGAGGGGCAGAAACCCCTCCCTCAGCCTGCTGGTCATGCTGCTGGTGATGCAGCCCAAGACGCGGTTGGCTTTCTGGGCTGGGAGTGCACACCGCTGGGCCATTTCACTATGGTCTGGATGCAACTGAAAAGCAAGGCGTGAAGAGCCACCTTGGTAGGAGCAGGCATCTGCAGATTGATACCACATAGAGAGTATTTCTGCCTGACAAGCTTAGTAAGATAAAAGGGTGCCTTGTCACAAATCTGGAGACAGTGTTTCACCTACTGCACTCAGCTTGGAGATCATGCCTCCAATATTAGCTGTGATCACGGACTGAAATCATGAATGCTTAGCTATGAGTTAAGCAGCTTGTCACCAGAGCACCATGTCAGCCCTCTGAAAAGCTGAGTGACCTACTTTCTTGCCTTTTTCATTCAAATTGCTGGACCAAGCCTTGTAATCAGATAATATGTGCTTGATGAGTGTTGAATTGCATTAGCTGCTCTATAATAACTGAGTTAGAGGTCATATATCTTGTAAATTTCTGACTTGACACCATTTGTGTTATAGCACTACCAGTAAATATTTCTAATTAAAATTCTTCTAACAATGTTTGAAATCTTTCCTTCTCTGAACTACTGTCTAAGATGTCACATCAAAACAAGTTGGATCCACCCATTTGTTCTGTTGCATCCTATGAATGAGCTTAATCTCGTGTTGTAGAAAACATGAATGGTAAAGATGCCAAGCATTTAGTTTGGGAAAATACGAGAATTATTTTAAGCATAAGAATAAATACAGTCTACATTCATCTCTCTCACTCTCCTGGGGTACAGTACTATGTGCCACAGAAAAAAAATACAAGACACCCTGCTAAATCACTAACTGTGAAAGTTTTGGTGTCTACCCAGTGTTCCTAAGGAAGCTCCTTAAGGAAGTGCACACAGCAGTTCTTTGATAAAAGAGCCTCTTTTAACAGCAGCCATTTCATTACATGAAAGACAGACAAACCCAGGACATGGTTTCCATTTTAGATTTTTGAAGGGAATAATTTTAGGGAGCTTTTTAAATCAATACTGTGAATTTTAAGACAATGTTATTTCTTTGCCACAGCTGGCACATCCCCTCCCTGTTTTTTTAAACTGATTATAAACTGGTTATATTTGTGCAATATAAAGTTTAAGGAAAAAAAGAACAGGGAGTTTGTCTGCCTTTGCTTAAGCTGCATGAAAGGGTTACATATTGCTTATCTCTTTCCTCTGTTTTCAGACTGAGCTGCTTGACCTCTCCACGGTAGATGTAATCTTGATCTCAAACTATCACTGCATGATGGCATTGCCCTATATCACAGAATACACAGGATTCTCTGGAACAGTTTATGCCACTGAGCCCACTGTTCAAATTGGCAGGTAAAAAGCCCCTTAATATTCTCTTACTCCTCTTTCATCACTGCTAAGCAAAAGGTGTAAAAGACAGTATGGGTAGAGGAGTGGTGTCTAATGTTCCGAAGAGGCTCTTAGGCAGTAGCTGAACACCAGCCAAGTCCTTAGTGCTGCAAATGTGTTAACTCAATGTTTTCCAACCTCTGGAACCATCTGTCTTCAACATTTACAGCAGCTGCTTTGTGTAGGCTGTAGATGTGGGATGGTAGATCTTAAGTGGACTTAGGCAACTTGGACAGCAATTACCATAAAGCCAACTTCAGACCTTCAAAAACCATGAATCAAAGATCTCTCCTGCTCCTCTCTGCTCCTTAAACAAAAGAGGAATCACCAGTCTTTTCAACAGTAAATGACTTTGATTATTGCCTTATTGTTTTTCAGTGTTTGAAATTTATATTATCACACTTTCCTTCACACCATGGAAGAGAATATAAGTGGGCTTCATCTCAAATGACAGTTGAGATACATAAGTTCTGAACTCCAAAGAGGAACTCCGAAGAAAGAAAAACAGCAGAAATATGAGACTGAAGTAGAAAATATAAGGCCTGACAGTGCAGTCAGAAACTTAATACTTGTTCATCAAATTTTGTAGTCTTTTTTTTACAAGTTGTCTGTTGATTGGATAGGCCAGTACCAAAGGCTGCAGGTTTGGCCCTCGGTGAAGTCTCACTGAAGTTGTGCTGTGTGCATCTCTCATGCAAAGCAGCTGCCACGTTCAGTAATGTCATGGTTTAAGCCCAGCCGGCAACCCAGAACCATGTAGCAACTCGCTCACTCCCCCTCTTGTGCCTTCCCTCACCTCCCGGAGGGATGGGGAGAAGAATCGAAGTAATGTAACTCCCATGGGTTGAGATAAGAACAGTCCAGTTACTAAGGTATAACACAAATCACTGCTGCTACCACCAATAATAATAATGATAAGGGAAATAACAAGAGAAGAGAATACAACCGCTCACCACCCATCGACTGATACCCAGCCCAACCGAGCAGTGTTCTAGCCCTCCCAGGTAACTGCCCCCAGTTTATATACTGGGCATGATGTGCTGTGGTATGGAATGCCTCTTTGACCTGTTTGGGTCAGGTGTCCTGTCTCTGCTTCCTCCCTGCTTTCCCCCCATCCCTCTCAAAGCATGGGATTGAGAAAAGTCCTTGGTTGACGTAAACATTACTGAGCAACAACTGAAAGCATTGGTGTTATCAGCATTGTTCCCAAGCTGAAAGTTAAAACCACAGCACTGTATGGGCTACTGAGGAGAAAAATGACTGCTACTGCTGAACCCAGGACAGCAAGGCTGTTTTCTGTTTTATCCGTCTCTCTTTTTTCATCCTTTAATTTTTGTTTTGGGGCTTTATCATTTTGCTTTTTCCTACAACACAAATTTGAAGAACTTCATTAAAGCAATTACAAGAAAATGGAGAATGTTGAGGTATCAAATTAAGTCAGATGTAGCCACAAGGTGTCACTGTAGTAAAAGTTTAAAAAACTGAATTTCTTTCTGTTTAAACTCCTTTAGTAAAACTGTTGTTCCTAGCGTGTGTTGTACTGGTGTAACTAAGTTTCCCAGATTTACGGAATCATTCTGTTTGCTGGTTACGCTACAGAGAGCAGGTACAGAGGTTGTACATTAAATCAGAAGGAAACTCTCAACTAATTTTCCATGTTTCATCTCACATGGGATGATGTGGAGTCTTAACTGAAGGAATATTTACCTGACCAGACCAGTTTATAGTTTGAAATGTAATGCTATTTTGCCAACAATAGCAGAATTTGAAAATTTATAATGAGAGGGCAGAGGTAATTTCTTTTAATCTGTATTTGTTACTGTTTTATTTTCGTATCTCCTCTTTAGATATTATAATGTGACTAATCAAAGGGAAATATTAATTAATTATTAACGCATAATTTTTTTTGTCCTTAAGTGTGTTTCTATTAAATGAACTGGTTGATGCCTATAGAATAATGCTGTAAATGTGGGAAATGTTTTAAACATACACTTTTTCCTGTTTTTTAATTTGTTCTAAATTGAAAAATGTTGAGGTTTTCTAATACTGGTAGCTTGAATTAGTAATGATAAAGTGCTCCATGTTTCTCTTAAAGTACTTGGCTGCTATAGAAAGCATGGTGTAGAAATCATTTTAGAGGGTGTACTTGTGTATTAAACGTATCTGTCAGTGCAGGGAGAATTTCTTGCCTTTCCTTTTATTAAACATTGATTATATGGGGTGAGTTTTTTTGTTCAGTGCTTCAGTAGTTTTTGCTACTAATGATTACACCATTTGTAATCCTCTGCCTGAGTGGAGACAAATTAAATTGTATACCCAGTCTCGTGAGTGTTGGAAAACACAAAATGTAAAAAGAGTACATGTTTCAGGACTAGCACGGTTCTAAACTACGAAATGTTGGTAGCTATGCATAATTATTTTTCAGGTAGTGACATGTGAAGAGATGTGATTTTCATATATAGGCTAGACAAAACTTTTTTCTTTAATTCTGTTCTTGGTCAGGCAGCCTCAGATACCTGTGCAGTATACTGGTGATGGTGCAATCATCATAGTTTCCACTTGGGCAAGTGGCTCATTGAAAGTAGCTACACATTAAGCAGCAATGTCTCGCTTTTCAGCCTTACCAGTACATCTCTGACATAGAACCGTCATAGAACCATAGAATGGTTTTGGTTGGAAGTGACCATATCAATATCCAGCCAGCTGTCATGGGCAGGGACACCTTCTACTAGACCAGGTTGCTAAAAGCCCTGTCCAGCCTGGCCTTGAGCGCTGCCGGGGATGGGGCATGAACTACTTCACTGGGCAACCTGTACCAGTGCCTCACTGTCCTTGTAGTGAAGAACTTCTTTAATCTAAATCTACCCTCTTTCAGCTGGAAGCCTTTACTCCTTGTCTTATCCCTAAAGGCCCTTGTAAAAAATCCCTCTCCAACTTTTTCTGTAGCCCCCTTGAGATCCTAGAAGGCTGGTATAAAGCTGTCCCAGGAGCCTTTTCTTCTCCAGGCCCAACTTGCTCAGTCTGTCTTCATATAGGAATAATAAATACCTGTTTTACAATTTTCCTGTGTTTGATGGAAACTTAGTGGATAATAACTTGCCAAAAACGATTCCAGATATGGTTCAATTTATGAAGATGTTAAAACAAGTGAGGAGATGACTCTTGAGGAGGAAGCAGATGGAGCATGGTCTTAGTTGAAATAAACTGAGAAGAAAGCAGTGTCTGCAGATCTAAGTTAGCACTGGCTTTTTTAAGCAAGTAGTTCCAGATTCACTGTCCTCACCCAGCAGAGAATTGTGGTAATCAGAAAAAGTACACAGACATGCTAAAGAAGCTTTTGAGCATTGTTCTGACTTAAAATGCAGGCTTTCTATATCTCTGACCTAAATGAAGAACAGACTCAGAGTTACTGGCAGGAGCTCTAGTAAGGCTGAAAAGGATTTGAAAGATTTTTCACTGCAAAGTCATTATTAACCTTGTAAGAGGACTTCTTGATAATGGAATAATTAAACTTGGCAACTGAAGTCATCTTTACCTTAGTTACTGCACATGAGAAATACAAGTGGTTTCATTGATTAGTTGTTGTATTTGTACTGTGCTTTGAGAAGCATTGACTGTTATGTGAATATTTTATTTCTAACAGTGCAGATATGCTGATGTTTCAGAGATCAGGAAAAAAACCCAACACTTTGCTGCACAATACAAATTCATTTGTCTATCACTGAAATCTTAAAATCTTTTCCAGATTCTAATACTGTATGTAATACAGTGATAACATAGTTCCAGAGATAAGTAAAAATTATCTTGGTTTGTATTGCAGAAACATATTATTAAAAGAAAGAAATTCTGAAATGTCACCCAGACCTTTGAGATTTTTCACTAACATTATTTTCACAACTCATTTCTCACTGCAGGCATGCAGGTTTTTGTTTTTTGGGGGGAGTCGGGTGAAGAGCTAATCACTGTTTCTAGAAGAAGGAGACCACATTGAAGAGTTTTTATTGCATGTTTCCTCTTTAACTTTGTTAAACACAGAAAATTTTCCTGAGGTCTCCATTTTAGGTTCTGCTTGATTATCTTTTCTTCTATCAGAGTTTGTTTTCTGGTTTGTGGTTTGGTTTTTTTGGGGTGTTTTTTTTTTTGTTGTTGTTGTTTTTGTTTGTTTGGTTTTTGCCCACTATGTGTTCAACCTGTATTTTTTAGTTTTCCTAAGATAAAGTGATAGTCTTCAAACAATACAGGTCATCTATATGGGATCAGGAAGGCTATTGCCTTGTCTGGGATGGAGTGTTTATTGATTTAAAAGATCCCTTTCTTCATTTCATGTTATGTATACTTTTGATCTTAAGCTTAATGCTTCTAATTTCACCTCCAGATGCGGTCCTAGTGATATAGAAGCTAATTTCTCTACAGGCATAATCAATAACGTTTTTTGCCAAGAACTTTATCAAGGCAGCTTTTTTGTTCTCTAATTGCTTCTCTGTCTTTGCCATAGCAATTTAAGCTGTCCTAACCTAAAAAACCTAACTTACCTTTCAGGAAAGGCAGAAAAGCTAGTGTGCCTTTACACTGTGCATGATAACCTGACAGAAAGCTCATCATCTGAAGATGAGTCTCTCAAGAAGTGTGTGTAGAGGGGTCAGTATGGCTTTTATAGAAACACCTGAGTGTGAGAGAGTGCCTGACAGTCCAGTTTGTTGGATATGAATCATAAGAAAGTATAGTACAGTCTTTTCTTATTTTTTCTTTTATAGTTTAGAAGAAAAATTTAAGAGATCCAGATTATATATTCCTTATGTTTCACATAATCATAAGCATTTTTGGTTTTGTAATACGGATAGAATTTCTGTATGTTCTGAACTTTGTATTGATTCTGAGTTTCTTAAAGTGAAAATTGTTTCTAGGTCTGTTTTCAAGTGATTTCACCTTATAAAAGAGATCTGACATAAATGAAAACTTTCTGTAATTATTCAGCTTCTCAGTGATACATAAAGATGCAGCTAAATGCTAAATTACTAAATTATTCATACAGCAAGCTGTATTTAAAGTTAATGTTGCGTAAGACAAATCTGTGTTTAAAAGGCATCTTCAGAATTCTTTAAATCCTCTTCTGTGATTTCTGTTACACTCCAAGTGTTAGAATTAACTGAAAACTTGCCATATATATTTACGAAGACAAGCTTTTACAAAAAAGAAATCTTGTTTTGCCAAATTTGTAAGAATTATGATTTATTTTAGCTTGTTGATCAGTGATGGCCATCTGTTGAAGTTATTTGATGCCATTGTGTCAATTATTCCTCTTTTTCCTTATTTCTCAGCAAGTAATGGGCATTCTTTGTTGGTGTTATCTGAAACACTGTACCACACTTACAGTTGCACATGATAAATACTCAAATTGTATACATAAACCCAAGTAATACACTTCCATGGATTAATTTTTCAGTTTCTAAGTTTATAAAGCCATCTGTCAACCAAGAGTAGGCCAGTCTCACTTGTGGAATAATTTGGATGACATTAAAAATTTTATAGTAAAGCAGGTGTCTCAGTAGTTGAACTTGATTCTTCATACACAAACGTCGTCTTCTGTGTAGCACTTTGTAAAGGTATATATCATTGTATGAATGGAGAAGCCTAAAGTAAATTTCTTTATTCAGTGTCCTTTTTCTCCTCAAAAGAAGGTAGCGGAAGTGGTGTTGAACTTATTGAGCTGATGAATGATTCTTGAGCTTGAGCTCTACTTTGCTGCTTCTTGTCTCAATTTCACTCAGAAGGATTAGGCTAATGGTTTGGTGCAGCTTTTAACTTGTTTTCTGCACCACAAAAGGAGTATTTACCCCATAATATGGAGGAAGATAGGCACAAACAGTTGAAAATGAAAAATCAAGCTGAAAAGACCTATAAATAAAAATAAACAAATTAGGTGCTATGGCAGATCAAATCTATAGGAAATAAGATATATGGAAGCATGCATAAGTATCTTTGACAGAAATGAGTGAGTGGAGGAAAGAAAGCAATGGAAGAAAGATGATGCAAAGGAAATGCAACATGTTTGGAAAAAAAATCATTGCAAGTGAGAAATGTTTTAAAAGGTAGGATTTTGTGGTTTTCTTTGGTTTTTTGTGTTTTTTTTTTTTTTTCTTTATAGTAGGTATAATTATAGGACAGCCACATGTGATTTATCATTTTCAGGCTGCTACTGGAAACAGTTACTTTATTATTTGTCTTCTAAATGAGAGAAAGAGAAATCTTTGTAAAGCACCAGATTGTGCATTTGGGTTTTGATTTTCACCACAAAGCATTTTTTGCAGCTTTATACTTTCATGCTTGTTTTTCATTTGTAAGATTTGGGCAAATATTTCTGTACTTCACTGGAGATATAATAAAGATCTTGGAAATTTTAACTAACGTCATTAATGATCAGTAAACTAGTGGCGTCATTACTCTTCTCCACACCATTTTCCTTGTTGTTTGTATTGGGGGATAATAGGAGTGATGGAAGGTGTATTAAATATTGATTTCTAAATCGGTATTCTGTTCAGTTCAATTACCCTGTCTCCTTTAATGGCAAATTGCAAAGTTGGCTAATCGAGCTGCATTCTCATTAACATCCTAAGTGCCCTTTTGAGTCAGATCAGCGGGCACCTTGCCCTGTGTCCTGTCTCTGACCCCAAGAGCAGGAAGTGCTGGTCAGGGAGAGCCTGCTTGATGGGCCATCCTCTGTGTTCCATTCTCCTTATGTTCATCTGAGCCTGCTAGTATACCCTTACAGATTCCTTGTCCATTCATTTATCTAAGGTACTTCTATGATTGGACTGTTACCAGCTGCTTTCCCAGCTTCTAGTGGCAGCAAATAGTTTTATCTGTTTCTCTTACTAATTTGTGTCTTCCAATTCCAGTATTGCGGGATCTGATGAATAACAACACTGAATTCACCTTTTCCGCTCTTATTAAGATTTTTTGAATGTCAGGCATAGCCCCCTCAACCACTCCTCTTTGGATCCATCTACTCTGTTGCTTTTATGATTTTAGGTGATTTTCTCTGTACCTCCTGTACCTACTATGTACTCCTTGAGATGCGGAAACCATGAGCACTTGGGCACACCAAGCAGTTACAGAGTGACGGAGCAATGCTATTTTGTTTTCAGCACCCTTCCTAACGAAGTGCACTGTTTCAGTGATTCCCTACCCCTGGTATTTGACTAACCGAAAAAGCTTACTTTCATTTGCAGACTTTGAGAATGCACTAATGAGAACCTAGGCTCGTTAGCTTCCAGGCTATTCAGAAGCAAGACTATAGATTTCATGACTCATCTTGATATTGGCAGTGTTTTGCAAATGAAAACTTCTTTGGCTTTCACAGCTCTTGACTGTGTGACTCACATGAGACTTGGACTTTTGATGAACTCTTACGTTAAAGCTTTTAAAAAGTAAGATTTTAGCAGCATTTTGTTGGGTTAAGTCAATCCACTGTTTACCAAGATCAGGTCTCTGATATACTTGGAGCTATTTATTTTTGAGGGAACATGCAGGATTATCGTTGTTGTTATTATTACTGACTAGAAATACAGTCTTTTAAAATGAGTGAAACAAATGAAAAACCACCGGTATTTTCTTTCACATCCTCCTACGTAGGGTTGGGGCAGGGACATTTGGGTTGTTTTGCACATGTATTTTTAAATGGTTACAATTAAATTGAGTTGGGAAAATCCCCAGAAGCTCTTATGAATTTGAAGAACTTGATTTAATTTTTTTCCTGAGAGACTGGATTTTTCAAATGTGTAAGTTTAGGGTGGAGGGGAGGATTTATACTAACTTTCCATGTGACTTGACGTTTCATGTTCATTTTCACATTAACTTATCAGACACCCTTGCTCTCTTTATGCCATCAAACTTTGGACAATAGAATTTGAAAATAACTTTTTAAAAGAGCAGATAACTTGGAGTAATGTGTTACGGTTTCTGTAAAAGGCTTTTTAGAGTGTAGAAATTAGGAGTTTAAGTGTCACATGTTTGGACATTTGAAAAAATTAGGAGTAAATTAGGAGTACGTAGTATTAAGGCATGCAGTCAATCTTAACTGTGCTTTAGGGTGTTTTCATACAGCAGTTAAATTCTTCATTGTATATTAAGAAGTTTCTTATCTGATGAAATTCTAAGAACTACTGAACTTGTTTTTTGGGTTTTTTTATTATTCTTATTGCAGTTTCAGTAGAAGGGTAATTTTCTGTGTAAATGAATATTTATGAAGATTTTAATCGATGTCAGACAATTGTAATTATTTTATTTTCCGGTTGAAATAGCAATGATAATGTTTTGTTTGGTGAGGGATATTCTTGCCTTTTTTTTTTTCCCCTTTCTTTACAGAGTATTCTTGATTTTGATTTAATAGGTAGGAAAACTAAATCTGGGTGAAACATTGTGTATATGTGTATGTATAGACACTCTCCTCATGGTGCTTGTATTTCATTCACCCTTTTTTTTCTGAAGGGAAAGATTTAATATATATTTAGATGAAAACTGATTTGAAAACTTCAGTAGATCAGGGCGAAGGGCTGGAGGACATTGCTGATGATTCCAGTTTGTAGTAAATTATAAAGCATCTATAACAGCTGTAAAGAGAGATGACTTCCTGTGTCATATTTCGTCTTGCCTTCATAGATAAGTGCGTAAATGAAAGGGAAACAAATTGTTTCAATATGGCAAATCTGTATTATTTCTTTGGAGTGAAAATGAATGAAATTGAAATAATTCACTCTTGGGTGAAACTAGAAACTATAAATGTATTTTATCCTCTGGGTGTGGATTGACATAATGTAGATTAGTAATAAGAGAATGTTCCTTGTATCATCAAGAGTAGTCAGACACATTCATGAGCACTGAATTACAGTCAAGAAAAAGGGGATCACTGTGCGCTCATGTAATTTACACAGAAGAGTGTATAATTCATCATTTTAACAGAAGTTGCTGTTCACTCTTAGAAAATTTATTTTTTCAGACTTCTTAAACATTTTCTATCCTCTGTATTATGGAAAGTTTTCAGTTACCTGTGCTTCATCTGTGTGGTCTGTGTATCCCTTGATTTATTGGAAGATGCTGATCCTCTGGCATGTGGGCATGTGTTGGCACCATTACATGCAGCATGTAACTGGTCTTCCCATAGGTGTCTGGAAATAAATCTAATAATAAGGTTTGGTGCTAGCAACATATTTAGGATAATTTGTTTCCATAACTGACAGACAATCTTTTGGCATTTTGTGGGGGATGAAACATCCTTAAAGGTCCCCAGTGCCATACGCAGCTTGAGCTTGTGGGGTTTGTACCAAACCCCAACAAAACTTCTCTTTTCTTATCACCCATATATGTGCAAAGAAGATCAAAGCCAAACTGTTCTAATCATTCAAAAGGAACATTGTTGTCTTGGTGATGGATATGGCAAAGCAGTTAGAAAATGCTTGTCTCCTAGAAATGTTAGTTTGTCTCAATTCTAACTTGCATGATTTGGTTTGCCAAAATACGTACCAATATTTCATTCTTTGACAAATTTGATTCCTTTGTTTTTCATAACTGGTTAATTGTTAAGAATTCTTCCATTGCTAAGACTTCAGTGACTGCTCTTAAGCCAGCTTTCCTTGTGTGTCTGTTCCTATCATCAGTTTGAATGCTGGAGAAAGAAGTGCAGAGGTTCACTTTAGTTTTTGTGTGATATGTGAGAGGCTCTGCAGAAAAATAGGCTGCTAGGTACTTATTTTTCTGGTGCTTAAGAATTGTTTGGAGACCCCTACTGTCAAATTTGGTACAGCATGGAACTGCATAATGTTTCACAGTCACAGTCTGATGGGGATAAAGGTTGTCTGACTTGACAGCAAAGTAATTTTAGAAGCCAATGTAAGGTAACACAAATTGCTGGAGGAGGCTGATCTTGCTACATTGGACATATACTTAATAGCAGAGAGCCTCTTCCAGGGCTGGACAAAGAGCATGAACCTAAATGTGATGTTCAGAATACCTTTCTAAATGAGCTTTTTTATGTTCACTGGTAGTGCTGGAGAACCTTAGGTGACTGTTCCCACAATGCCGCTCCTCAGGTTGAATGCTTGCAGCTAAATGATGTGAAAAGTGCCTCTTTCCCTTGGGAATTGTTTCTTTTTGGATGAGTTCATGTTATGAACTGGAGGTATGCATGTGACGAAAGCGATTAATGCAATTTTGGATCAACGTTAATATAAGGACAGGGTGCAGGTATGGCCAGTGCTCAGGAAATTACTGCTTGATTTGGTTTCTGCAGAAAAAGTACTGCTGGAAGGTATTTTCAGAAACAGTGCTCTGGGTTTAATTAGATATGCATCACTTAAACTTTTGAGGGGGATAGAAATGGTATAAATGAAGTAGAGAGGATGTAGGTGAGGAGATAGATGACATGGCTTCTCTGCTTGGATAACCTCCTAGCGTTTCTGTACATCAAACATCAACACTAGGTAAGGCAAGTGTGAAAAAACATGAGTGCTTTGACAAAAAAGCTTTGTGTTTAGTAAACTGGAGAGATAATGGGAATTCATCTTTTAAATGCTAATGATCTATACTATTCAAGGGGCAGTGAACAGTCTGTATTTTACTGACATTTGTTTCTGTATTGTGGCAGTTTTGTGTTTGTCATTGCAATAACCAAGGTGACTGAGACCAGGGACTTGAATTTTGGAGAGAATCTGATTTTTGCGCGTTTTTTTAATGACAAGTTGCTGAATTATCACTGAGTTTTAATGAAATGTTTGGGCTTGTTGAATTAAATAAAAATAAGTGGGGATTCTCAAAAGATGTGTTTTAGACACAGTATTAGTTTTTGGCTAAAAATAATCAGAAAAGGCATTTAGCAACTGAAAAGTTGACTGAAGATTTTATTCTGTGCTATGAGCTTGTTAGTGAAACCTCTGAATCGTCGGCTAAGAAAAATTGCTTAAAGCAATGCACAGAATGCAAACTGAGTGTCTGCCTAGGGTTAGCCTGTTTCTTCTATTAGCTTTGTCAACTATTTGACCTTAGTTAAAAACGTGATGCATTTTTCTGCTTGGAATGGTGGCGTTTAAACACTATTTATGGCAAGTGGGGAGAGTGAGAAGTATTTTTCTTGACCAGCCTCTTGAGCATTTGGAAGACTTCAGTGGTGTATCTTTTAAAAAATGCTTAAAATATGACTGATTTTAAAATATGTCTTCTCTGACTATTCAGTCTGTTTGAATTCAGTTGGCACACTGTGTACTGTGGATGACCAGTGTTTGAGCTGTTCAGAAACAAACCACCGAGTTTATTCAGTGGTTACGCTTAAAAATAAAATACAGTAATTGCAGGGGGAAGGAGGCATCTTGGCACTGAATAACATCTGTTACTGCATTTTATTTTAAAGTAAGCTCGGTGGTACATGATTTTAAATTGTCACTTTGGTGAAATTAGTAACCTAATCTTTGTTATGTAGCTTCATGTCTTACATTGTATGCAACTGCCGGGATGCTGTTTAAAAAGTTGAATATATTTGTTCTTTATTACCTGAAAAGGAGATGTTTCGGTATGGAAATGTTATGGTCGTTATGTCAATTTCTTAAGTGCAGGTGGGGGGAATTACTATTGATCTAACAGATTTAATAGTTTGTATTCAAAATCTATGGAATAGAAGTAATATTTGCAGCTGAGTAACTGCCAAGCGTAATTCTGCAGGCAGAATTCCGAAAGCAGATGTAAAACTGGAAAATTACATTCTTTTCTTTTTCGGGCATAACTGCACTTGAATATCTTTGTTCATTTTAGATTCTGGTGAATTATATCTGCATAAGGAGCTAAATTATGTATTTTATTTCATTTGTTCTAGTAAGAATTTGTTTTGGGTTAAAATTGGGAGCTGTATGTGGTTACCATGGAAATTACTTGATGTAGTTGCTGTACTTAAGTGAAAGCAGAGGTTACCACATGAGTCACAAACAATGGAGAGTGCTTTTATACAGGGTGCATCAAATCAGGCTGATAGGGAGGGGGAGAGCTTTTTTATTTTTTTCTGCAGTGTTTTTTCTACTTCTAGTGGCTTTTTTAAAGGAGAGAAAAGAGGGGTTTTTTCTGGGGTCTTCTGGTTTGCTTCCTCCTACACTTTGCTCCTTCTTCCAGCTTCTGGTTTTCAGAATCAGTCAGTGCTACTTCAGAGGTTGGCTAGACAAAATGATTTTATGGTACTGTGAAGCTTTAATACCGACCTAGACTTTTAAGGAGAACTTTTATGTTGACTTTGTAGTTATCTTGATTTATGGGTCATGAAGGTTATGGACAAACGAAGTCAGTTCTTAAGCTCCAGTGTAGGTAACACAGTGGTTTCATAGAAGCTGGCTAAAATACTCTTGGACTGAGCAAGCAAAAGTTCCATGAAGATGGAATAGTGTGTCTCATCTTAATGATGCAAGACTTGTTATAAATGAGGAATATGTATAAATTGGCCTCATTGTGGGGGAGGAAGGAAATTTTTTTTGTGTTTTACATTTTCTTGTTCATGATGTTTCAGGTGTTGTTCAGATGTGGTGAATTAGAGTGGACTTCTTACATAATAATTCTAAATAGATGTTTTTAACGTTCTACATGAGAGTTGTTAGATGTGAGAGTTGCAGTGGGTAGCTAAAATAAAACAATAAGCACCAATATCAAGAACAAAAATGGGGTATTGTTATCCAGATATTCTGAAATACATTTGTGGTTTTTGTTTTGAGTAGATTTTTTTTTATTATTTTTTTTTAAGATGTAGGAGGGAAATATGCAAGAAATACTGTGAGCTTGATTGCCATCATCTAGTCAGAATATGCTGTGCCATCCTTGGAGGTATGGGGGGAGGGTGGTCTTAAAAATTGAAAATTTTTAAATTTTTTTAAATTTCAATTTTTTTTAAAAATTGAAAATTTTTAAGTAGAAAATTTTATTCTTTGTAGATTTATGGCCACACGGCAGTGTTAGAATTGTCATTTGTAGTTACTGTAACATTGAACCTTTAATGAAGAATAATTTACTCCAGGGTCTGAGTAAATTATTCTCACTGGAGTAATCTTTGCAGCCTGTTTTCTAGAACACAGTTTCTGACAAGTTCCAAAAGTACAGATGGAGCAAGTGCCTGTTATGGCATGCTTGATCAACTGCAGCTAAAAGGTGTTTTTATTTTTCAGTCTGCTTTCCTCATTGCAATTTCTGTTGAGCAAGTTAACTTTAGCTTTCACTTGCACATTAACAATGTTTTCATCCTCACATTTCTCCTCTATCTTTTTTGAGATCTTTATAGATAGACAAACTGCTAATTCCTTGTATAAAGCTTTAAATTTCTTTCCAGACCGTGGCTGAATTATAGGTGATTCATTTTGGTTAATACAGGCGGTTTCTTGGATCTGTGATTAGCACACAGCTTCCTTATGCTGTGCTGTCCCTACATCATCTTCTCTCGTAAGGCTTTATTGGGTGTTGATGAGTGGTTTCTGCTGATTGTCCTCTGCCCTAAGCTCAGTGTTAGCGCGGATGTGGACCTTTTGAGGCTGAGACTCACTTTCCTCTGTTAATCTTTTATGCTTGGACTGGGAGTTGGTATTCCTGTGTTGAGTATGTGTGGAATCTGCCAGCGTCTTACTGAAAGAAAAGCAGTTTGTTGAATTAGACATAGATAGGATCGTCAAGGATTAAGCTTGAGATTCCCTCTTGCCTTAACCCCTCTTTCTTTACAGTGGTAGAAATACACGGTGCAGGCATCAAAACTTTGGATTGCTGTTAGGTATCTTCCACTGGCTGTGGATACTTGTCAGCAGAATCATGCCTCGCTTGTGAGTGAAGAATAGTTCTTGTTCATATGCATAGTAATTAACTGAGGAAAGCACACTCTTAGACTAAACATGAATATGCTCCTCATCCTCAGCTCAGTCCCTTAGTGGCTGTCTACAGGCCAGTCGTGGAGCAAGCCGGAAAGTGCTGGTCAGGTCAGTCCGTGGATCAGACTGAGCGCTCATTCTGCTGAGCTGCTGTCTTTGAGGAATAAAGAGTAAAATTTTCATACTTGGCCTGGGACAGGCTTAATCCCTCCCCGGAATTGGCTGTTGTTACCCTGGCAGCATATTGCTGTCCTGAGTTGGAAGACGCTTAGAAAAATTTGGACAGCTAGGTGGATTCTGTTGTCAGCCATGGTACAACAGCTTGTACTGTGTGAACTTAAGGTAAAATGGGTCAAATCGTGTCCACAGAACTGAAAAGGAAGTTTTGTTGATGTGAAAATGATGTGATATTTGTGCTAGATAGGATTTGGAACAGTTTCAGTAAATGAATGACAGCTATGCATGACAGGCAGTGGAGAATATTTGTAAAGTTGGTTTGGATCTCTTGCATCTTTGGATAATTGGATTAATACATAAATGGAGGATAATGTAGTTCTCAAGGGTATTATCAGAAAATTAGTCTTATAATTACTATTTTTAAAGGGGAACAAATACTACACTATTTTTGCCTTCATCCCAATTTTATGGCTGTTACTTGGAGACCTCCTAGCAGCCTTCCAGTATCTGAAGGGGGCCTACAGGAATGCTGGGGAGGGACTCTTGATTAAGAGACTGTAGTGACAGGACAAGGGGTAACGGGTTAAAACTTAAACAGGGGAGGTTTAGATTGGATATGAGGAAGAAATTCTTTACT
>JBCJKH010045649.1:30026-43008 GCA_039877255.1 Loriculus beryllinus | reverse complement strand
TGCTGAGGAAGCTGGAGATGCCATCACAAGGCTACTCTGTCTCACCTCTGAATGACAGTAATGACTGGGATAAGTGCCCACGGACTGGAGGAAAGCAAATACCACTCCTAACTTCATGAAAGGCAGAATGGAAGATGTTGAGACCTGAGACCAATCATCCTCACCTTGACCTTGAGGAGGTGATGGAGCAGCTAATTCTGGACACCACTTCCAGACACATGAAGAACAAGAAAGTCACCAGGAGAAGTCAACACGGATTCACGAAGGGGAAGTCATACTTGATCAATTTCATAAACTTCTACAATGAAATTACTGGCTTGGTAGATGAGGGGAGAGCAGCAGATATTGTCTACCCAGGCTTCTGACACTGTCTCACACATGTGGAGCAAGAACTTACAATAACATTTCACTACCAACCTCAGTGACTTAATCACTGGTTGCTTGAGCATGTGAGCTGGGCAAAAAATACAAGTGAGGTTCCTTGGCTGGGAGCTGCCATGGGTAAGGAAAGTCACCACCAAAGAAACAAAGCAGGCAAAGGAAAGCACAAGAAAAATGAGGACACAAATAGCGATGAGCTGATAAGGTAGCACTCTGAAAACCAAACAGGAACTTACTAAAAATGCGTGTGACAGAAATAAATGATCACTAAACTTTTATTTGCTATCAAAAGGCAATTTCCTCCTCTTTATTGCAAACCTCATACTGATAACAATTCATTCAGCATGGCTTGAAGAAAGTACTCGGCTCTGAGTTTACGCTCCAGGCTGGAAATCACGGAGAAACACAGATTTTGGGGTATTTTTTTCTTCCTTCCAGTCAGTTTGACATTCTTGGCAGAGATGATGAAGCACCAAGAAGGAAAAGGAAGCCCTTGGATAGGAAGCAGAGGGAACAATTAAATGCCTTGTAGTCTCCTCAGCTATTCCTGCAGTGCTGCGGAGGGGCGAGGAGGAAGCGGATCACAGCCCCGCAAGTGTTACCCTGTTAGGTGAAGGGGTGCCTGCCTGAAATGCTCACCGAGAGGCAACGTGGCAGTTCTACCCACCTAGCTCTGTAATTCACATGAACTAGGTGACCGTGTCTCAGCCTCTGGAACACAAACATTACATCATCTTACTTTTGGGGAGGGGGGAAGTCGGGTCTGTTTTGTAGCCGACTCCTGCCGCCCACTCCCAGGCACTACCATGTTTATCTGTTGTATGCAAAGACCTGAGGGGCCGTTCGCGTTATTTTTCCCTTGGCCGTTGCTGCTTAGTGTGCAAACGCCATCAATAAATAACACTGACCTAAGGGGAAACGTTTTGTGGTAGAAAACCAACATCAGTTATTAGCTCGGCACCTCTTCCCCGCCCTTCTCAAAGCCCCATCGTCCCTATTAAAGTTCCTCGCTTTTGCCGACCCGTGGGACCGCTCTTCTCGCCCCATTCAGCCCGATACAGCAGACGGTTTCCCCGCGAAGCGCCGGCTCAGAACACACCCGAACCCGCCCGACGCGGCCTGCGCCCCCAGACCCCCGCTCCCCCACGGGGCACTGGGCTCCCCCTCACCCACGGTGCTGCGGGGGACCCGCGGGACGACTGCCCTCCGCCTTCTTCACGGGGCGCCCCTTCGCCAACAGTCCCGGGCCGCGGCGGGGGCCGGGGCCGGGGCCGGGCCTCCCCTCTGCACCCCGCCGGCAGGGGCGGGCCGGGCGGAGACTGCGCCGTGGGCGGGCGGTGTGGCGCGGCGCGGCGCACCCGCGGGCTGCCGGCGGGACGAGGTGTTGCTGCTGCTGCTCCCGGCTCAGGGCCCTGAGGTGGCTGCCGCCGGCCGCCGCCGCCGCTCTGCGCGCCTTGCTGGGGGCCGGTAGCGCGGCTCCCATTATGGTCAGCCATGGCGTGGCTGCCGGCCGGGCTGGGCGAGCTGCGCTGGTGCGCGTTGGTCGCCCTCTTCGTGGCGGCGCTGGCCACTCTGGCCGTCTACCTGGTGCAGTACGTGCTGCTGGCCCTGCGGCGGGGTCGGCCGCCGCCTCCGCCGCTGCCGGCGCCGGCGCCACGGCGGCAGGACGAGCTGCAGGAGGAGGGCAGCTCGGTGCTGTCCTGGGCGCTGTCGCTGGGCAGCTGGCGGCGGCAGTGGCGGCGGGCCTGGGTGGCGGCGCTCAGCGCCGAGGCGGCTGCAAGGGCGGTGAGTGCCGGGGACGCAGGTGACGGGCGGCGGGCGGGAGGGCAACGGCGCCGCCCCGCCGCAGCGCCCGGCCCGGCCCGGGAGTTCCGCGCTGTGCCGGCGGCGGCTCCCCCGAGCCCGCCGGGCTGAGGCCGGGGCCATGGGGTGTCCCGGCGGGGCGGGTGAGGGCGGCGTGTGCCCCTGTGCCGGGGGAGCGGCTGTAGAGACACCGGGACTTGGTCCGGGCATACCTCGGGTGCTGGCAGCACGGTACTGGCGGCGACTGCTGGTGTGTGACAGTCCCTCGGTGTGCGTATGTGCATGGGTATGCAACGTATGTGTTTGTGTATGTATCTATGTGTATATATATACACATATGTGTGTGTATATTTATATATTATGTATGTATGCGCACACACATATATGTATTCGGTGGCAGCGTGACAGGAATTTGCAGGCAGGAGCTGGCCAGGGGCACGGAGTGGGCACATGTGCGGGAGCCTGGAGAAAGGGGAGGAAAGCCGTGATCGCCGGTGGCCCCTGGTAGGGGTTTGTGCGCCGATAACATTGTTCGGGCGCAGGGAACAGGAAACAATGGAAACTTCCTGGCCTGGGAGCCAGCGTGGGGCCTGCAGCCCATCCTCCGGCAAATAACTCCTAGAGCCGGGCTTCATTCGTGTTGTCTTATGCCTTGCTGAACCTGTGTGTGTGTCAGTGTAAGGCTGAGGGCTGGTGTCCTCCATGCAGCCGAGGGATGGTGGGTGTCTTGGGTATTGGTCTGTTTGCTTTTAGCCCATGTCAGGATGGATGCTCGAAATGTGCCATCCCTTTACATCCCATCCTACCCTTCTTCCAGAGGGTGGGTGCAGTGTACCATGCAGCTTGTTGGTTTGTGTATGTCCAGGTGTAAGATGCGAGGAGGTTAGGTGAGGCTGTGGCAAACCAATTCTCCGGTCCTGAGGACTGAACCCCTACCGTGTCAATGGAAAGTGCTGAGCCTAAACTGCCTGAGAAGCAGCATGCACTCAGGTCTCTGAATTCATGTGCAGCCTGCTCCCTAGGCTTGGGAGGTTCCTTTCCCAGCAGCCCACCAAGCTGTCTTCTTACATGTCAGGCTGGGGGAGAAGGAAGAGTGGGGCAGTGCCTGTGTGTAAAAGATAAGGAAAGTATTTAGCACTTTGCAGACCTCGCTGTAAGTTAGGGCAGCAGAAAGAAAATACTTTGTCTGCCCTTTCAAATTGCACGGGGCAGTTGAGGAAAGCATGGGTTGTGCTAAGAAATGAAGATTTGCCTTGCACTTGTGGAAGAGAAGAGCCCAGACAGCTTGGGCACGGGTGCTGGGAACTGAAAGTAGCTAGAAACAAGCAGCAGCTTCCCGTCCCTGACTGCAAAGCAAAGCCACTTTGACGGGGCTGTGTACACCCTTCTTCCCGCCCCTGGTGAGCAGCTGCAGCAGTCTCTGGCCATGAGTTCACTGCCTGGCGCTGCAGCGTGGCATTCCTCCCGCTGTCAGCCTCCCAAAACAATGTCAGTGGCGCATGGCTAATGAAATTCCTGCGTGCAAAACAGCCCCGGGTGACAAGGGAGGCTGTGCTGGCCGCTTGGAGTGGGTAGCAGGTGGATAATGCAAGTGCTGATGCCTCTGAAAGCATGACCTCACTGCCAAAACAGGTATAAAGCTGCCTTTTCCTTGCTGTGTGAAGACTGAGGAGCTGTCATGAGTGCCTGCCATCACCCGTGAGGAAGGATTGGGGAGGGGAAGGTTTCTTTCCTCACCTCTGCAAGATGATGTTTGGGTTTTCTTAGTTTTGGCAGTGCAGCTCTATTATTAAGCCAAACCAAAAACGCCTTTTAAAACTACAGCATTGATTAATCCTTACTCAGGAAGAGCAGTTTCACTGAACTCTGACGTTGCTCATGGGCTTCACTCTGCACTGTGCTATATACCTTGATATTCTGGTACAGAGTAAGATGAGTTATGATTAGGCCCATAGTTATGTACTAAGTATGGGTGTTCAGGCTCTACCCTGTATTATGTAGTGAGGTGTCATGCAATTAATCCATACAAGTTTTGACATACATTTGCAGTTCCATCTCTGGTTCTTCCAGGAACTTTGCTGGCAGTGTATTTTTATTACTTGGTTTCAAGCAACAGGTTCATCACCTAATGATGCTTCCCTTTTTTTCTTCTTTCTTAGGATTCACAGTTGCTTATGTTTGAGGAAGATGACCCACCAGAACCACTTGAGCTAGAAGTTAAACAAGTTGTTAGTATTGTAAAGTCAGCTCAAGAAAAGGTAAACTTCAGTTTGGTTTTGTTTCAGTGTACTTTGGGGCAGGAAACGTTAACTTTTTTTATTAGTGTCAGTTTTGTTTGTCAATGCTTCCGTACTCGTGACCTAAATTTGTTATGGCTGCTAAGAGGCTGCCTCTTTAGTGAACCTGTGCAAACTCTTTTACTGATTCACTCCTTTTGCAAGTCATGAGCAGAATGTCCTCCAGGCTTTCTACCAAATGGGCACTAACCAGGGTTATGCCAAGCTTATGGGTACGTCCTCAATGAACTTGTAAGCTGCCTTCTCTCCCTACCCCCATCAGAACAATGGTTCCCCATCCTATTGCTGAAGTGTGGGGTGGGGATTTCATGAAGAAGGAAAGCAAAGGGAAACTTCTCCTCTGGGAGAAAAGTGTGCCTCTTGCTGTTTGTGTGACTGATTACAGGTTTGCTTCAGAAGCTGGAGCTGGGTAAGGATCAGTGAAACAGGTGCAAAGTCCTGAGGGTGAAGTCTTGACTCTACTGAATCCTGTGCTCAGTGAGGAGAGAATGGTCTCTTTTTCCCTCTCCACATACCCCTTTCTTCCTCTTCCCCCACCCCACGTACTGCACAGTGCTTTAGTGCATGTAGAGTGAAAATAAGGCAGAATGTGGCTCTTGGAACAGAGTAAACATGCACTGAAAGGAGGAAGAAAATGTATATATGCATATTAGCAGTGATATCTTTTGCATTTTCATCCTAGTGACTGTAACTACTAGTCACATCTGCACGGGTGCTCTGCTTCAAGTACCTGCATCAAATCAGTCTAATGCTTTTCTTCTAGTTTTGCTTTGTTAATTTGGTTTGTTTGTCTGATTTAGATGTTAAGCAGCTCTACTATGATTCCTTTGAAAACTATGCATGCTTATCTGCCTGATACACAGCTCTAGGCGCACCCTCATTGGTGGCAGCTGGGGGTTGCCAGCATGTAAATTTGTGCACTTGTCAACTGTCTTCTTCCCCTTGTCCCTCCTGTTTTTCTCCTCTGCCTCAGCAGTGTTGCTAGAGAGAGACTGGAGTTGGTTGGGCTGTAGAGTAGGCACTAATACTGCTCTGTGCCACTGGAAGACACAGGAATGGGAAATTTTAAGGAGAAGGAACTACTAAGTCTAAAAGTGGTGTGCTGTGTAACGTGAAGTCGGCAACTCAGGGAGATCCGCTACAAATAAGAGCTAGTGACTAACAGCACAAAAATAGGTGACTTGCAGCACAGTGTCTGAAACATTGCTGGAAGGCTGGCAGAGCTGCAAGTGTGTTTGCATGGGAGGTGTCCAGGAGGTTTGGGTCTGTTGGCTGCTCTTGACCAGCGTCAAAGTTCAGGAGAGGTGCATGGGGCCAGCTCTGTGCTCAGAGTACTGTGCCCGTGGTTGCACCATGATGAAAACAGTGTCCCAGGGCTAAAACCCTCTTTTGTCTTGCCTGTGTGCCAGAACCAAGGCACAGCGCTGCAGTCCTGGATTTCCCTGAGGTCATGCTGTACCACTGGGAACATCTCTGCTGCAGTCCTCAGCTGACTTATGTGTTGTTTAACAGTAGATTCTGCCTGCCATAGCAGTGAGGTAAGTTAGTGCCTGCTGTGCCTTCTAGGCACCTTCACCTGCTGTGGTTGAGCTTGGGCAGTGGAAGGCAGCAAATGCTGACTCCATGGGAGCCTGAGCCCAGGGAGCTGTTTGCTGCTGTAGGGCTGTTCTCTTGCTTTCCTCTACCTGTGGCTTTGTAAGCCAGCACCCTCCTTGATGCAGTCTTTGGTCCTTGTCTGACCTTGGGTTACATCATTTCAGTATGTTAATCAAGCTGTTATACTGCAGCCAGCAATCTAATGTGGTTTTGCAGCAGCTTAAACCAATATAAGCACATTTTAAAATGTATTGGATTAAACCAGGTTTGCTTACGTAAAGTGGGTTTTTCTGCACTGCCCCTAAACCTATTTCCATAATCTTGTGCACAGCTGCTGGGAAAATTTCTCTGAATTATTCTTACTTTTTCAGTTAAGGTACAACCTTAATATTTATTTGAGTTTCAGTATATAATAACCTTAGAGTGGAACTCTGGTAGCTACTTTCCCTCCTACCTTAAATGCATGCCTTTCTCTGAAACACCTCAGGAGTTCTCTCATACAGTAATTGTGTCTGTTATGTATTCCTCAGGTAATAGCAAGGATCCAAAGGTGTTTTTTTGTGCTGTTTTCTTTTACCCCCTTGCTTTTCAAGCTCTTTATCTTTGCATGTGAAATTGAAATCTCTCTCTGTAGCTTGTCCAAACTCAAACTTCTGATATGTATTTGCAACTCACTACTGGTATGACTGGCTCTGAATGCAGTTTGTGACCACATGCTACATGTTTACCAGTGTTGTAGCATCCCACTGAGCTCTGCACTTGCCTGAGGCTTCAGCTGGCATAAGACTGTTGTCCTGCAACTGGTCCAAGATGCTGCTTTACTTGTGGCCTGTATGGCAAGAGTGTATAAGTGCCTTGGTTCAGGAGTCTGGGCTTGATTTAATGCATGTTGTTTCAAATATGTATTTGACCTTGCATCAGAGAGGTTATGGTCATTAAAGGAAATATAGGATTGAGGGTGAGAGATCAAAATAGCAGTAAACATGGGATGTGTAATACTTGGATGCAGCTGCATGCTGAGAGAGCCCTGTGGTATGTCTTTTGTGGTGGGTGGTCCTCTGTCCTCCTGAATGCTGGGCCATGTGGCACAGCCAGGTGATGAGCCTGCTTGGTGCTGGAAGTGAGCCTTCTGCCTGGGAAGTCTTGCTCCAAACCAATAGGGGATTGCCAGCCTGACTGTAATTACTGTATTACTGCTGACAGCCCTGTTTATCACCAGGACACAGGCTGACATGTGCTGTCCTTAGGTATATACACACTGTCCTCGGCTTGAAGAAGCTGCAAGTTGTAAAACTGGTGTGTGGTTCACAGTGCAGCGCTGCAGACGTGGTTGAGGAAGCTGCTGGTTGTCAGCCTGGCCAAAGCTGTTGTGATAGGGACAGGCTGCTCTGGGGCTGAAGGTTACACTACACTGCTTCTTGACAAAGCCTCTATTCATACGTCACCTTCACTCCAGTTTTGGGCCACAGACTAAATACATAGGATGAAGTGGCCCATTTTCATTGTGTGGTAATGGTTGTTTTGTTTTAATAAAATAAACATTAGGAGTATTCTTATCTAATTCTGCCAGCCTTTCCATTACTGTGGTCTGTTTTCAGAGACTTTGAACTCCATAACAACAAGAAAGGCAACAAAAAAGATGATCCTCTTGGGGGCTTGGTACAGAGGGTTTGGATGGAGCAGACTACAGCAGAAGTCTCCCTTCTTTTCCTGCTTCATACCTAAATAGAAAGGGGTAAAATGCTCTCAGAGTGCCATTCCATTGATGAGCGATAACAAGTTGCTATACAAGGAATGACTGTCTTGGATCACAGCAGGCAACAGCAAATATGAAAGCCTCATGTTATTTCTTATATGATGGAACTTGCTGAGGGAAATGGTAGAGAGAAAGGAGGACATTGTCTCAGGTTTCACAGGCACCTGAGAAGTCCTGTTCTCTGATGAGCTGTGCAGCATATACAGAGAGCCCTTATTAACCCACATAGCTGTCATAGCTTCATCTTGGTATCACTTTGCAGCCACCCTGCTGCAAGCTGGCAGCCTCTGTTCGTGCCACACTGGGGTGTCAGGGCTTCCAGTTCCACTTGCTCTGAAGCACGTAGAGGCACTGTGCAGCAAAGGCTGCTTTCTGCTCTGGGAAAGACTGGTTTCTCATTGTCACTGCTGCGGTACTAACAGATCATTCTGAGCTATGTACATGTGTTTCTTTCTGGTTATTTTTGGTGGGGTGAACTGTCCTGACCATTGTGTGCAGTTCCTTTTGTCTTTAACTCCCTGTTTTGCTTGAAAAGCTGTCCAAGAGCTTTGCTGCTTTAACGATGGGGTTTTTTACAAGCCTAGGTGGAATCATGGCCCTTCCAGCCTGCTTCTGTACTAGTGTAATTCTTTGTCTTTATTTACTTTTCTTCCATGATGTTTGCTGTCATAGCAAGCAAATATCATGTAAATATGTCATGAAGGAATTCTGTTTCCTTGGCTAAGTTGTTCCTTAAGTATCCTTTCACAATATTGTCCTGCCTTGTAAGTCACTCCTTTGCACCCATTCTCTGCAGCAGCTCCAGTTAAATCTGTCTACTTGGAGTTGATAGCTGAAGTGACGCACAGCCCTACAGGCGAGGTCTTGCCATGCAAGATCACGGCTTCTTTGTGTCTCTGAAAGGACTTTCCTGATGCACTTTAGGCTTCCAGTCTGCCTGTCCTGTGGCTGCTTCATGATGTGACTGACTTGATGCATCAATGTCTCTTCCTTTGGTGTTCTCCCAGTGATAATGCTGCCCTTTGTATGAGTAGTATTCATTAATTCTCCTACACATGTTCTGTATTTTGAATTGTATTTCTTTTCTTTTCTTACTTTTTTCCCAACATTTCCCTGTGATGTCTTAATCTTCCTTTATACTGCTGCTTCCCAGCTTGCTTTCCTCAGTAGCACGCTTTTTCCTGAGGGACTTTGAACCTCAACTATGCAATTGGGTTGGTGCCTGACAGACTCCTTTGTAACTTGCTTCCACTTTCACCTCCCTGCTCACTGTACTGTCTTCTCCCTTTCAAACACATCCCCATTCACCTTAACGTGGGAATGATGGAGTGCAAGCTTAATTATCAGTGTGGTGACCTTACTAAAACAGACAAGACAACATAATGGATCTCACCTACTTAAGAACTAAATGTCTTGTAGAAGGAAAACATCAGGGTGGGGATTTGTTTGTTTCAGTGGAGATAATACTGGTTTGGGCACTGTCAGGTAGCCTGCCTGTCTTCCAGTCGCTGCTGCAGATGTGAGTGAGCCTCCTACAGGCTTGTGCCACATCTGCTGTCTTGGCACAGGGGTTAGGGATACCTCAGCACTCCAGTGGCGCAATGTGCCTGTGTCTCCACAACGGAATGTCTCTCCAAGCTACTGTCAAGCTACTGCAGCACAAAATGGCAAACCTCTCCTGTGTTTTATTGTCTTCTGCTGATCTCCATGTCTTCAGCGGTGCTGTCTCTCAAATGGTTTGTAAAGACGTGTCTTTACGAACCAGCAAGTCTGTTTCTGGTCTTTATTTGTTTTCCCCCTTTTTAAGTGTAAGTACTGCTTCCTGTCGTTGCTCTGTTTGATATTCACTTAAGTTGATAGGTGTATCTCCTTGTACTCCCTGCTCATTTGTTTTATCCCCCTCCAGTCTCAAAGGAGTGGATAAATTCACATGCTGTATCAGTTTCTGCTTTGTTTCTGTTGCTAACATGGCAACTCTCTGTCTCCTGCACTCATTCCATCACTCACTCTGCCTTCACCCTAGTGTTTACCATTGTTTTGGGAAACTGGTCCAAGGTTGTCCTGTTATATTTGTAGGCAAATTTGCTTTGATACCAGCTTCTAAAAATCCACCTTTGGCTGTGCCTGTGTTAGACACTTCACTCCTTCAGTTTGTATGTGTTACTTAGTAAACTGCTTGGGTAAAGAGGGAATGGTGAAGAAGGTAGAGAAACCCCCTCAAGAAGCCAGTGCATAGGCTCTGATAACTGAGGGAGATCATGTAATTCTTATGCTTAACAGCTGTTATGACTATCAAAAGGCAGAAGTTTCTGACTGTAGTTTTCTTACAGTTAAGTTTTAAGCTGAGTACACAAACTGTCTATGTGGCCATTGACAAGGGAAGTTTTCCATGCCAAAAAAAAGCGCCTTCTTCTCAGAGGAGTACTCCAAAACAAACATGGAAAATTGTGAAGGTCCTAAATCTAATAGCATGCTGATCCCTACAGTTGAGATCAAGGCGGCTTTCACTGTGTGGCTGCTTCATGGCATGTACTCGTTTTCTTGTGAAAGTGGTGAAGATTTGTGTTACATACTACAGAGTAACCTGCTCTTCCTGGAGACAAATACCAAGTGCAGTGAAACTTACAGAAAAAAGGCAAGCAAGGCCTGTGATGGTGAGGGTTTTACCCATACATGTGATGTGGTCATGGCCTGGGGAAGGTAAAGAATACCTTACCCGGCAGGGCTGTCAAAACTTCCCTCTGAAGTCACGGCCCTTCACCCTCCCTTGGCCACAGAAGGGAACCTGCTGCTACATGTGGAGAGGGGAAGAAAGAGTCACAAAAAGGCCGGTGTAATACACAGATCAGTGTGTGCCAGTGCCAAAACTGAAACCTCCAGGCAAGAGGACACCATTTGTGAGGAGCAGAGGCACTCCGGTGCTCCTGGTGATGAGACAGCTTCTGTTGCTACTTGAGGAAGGAAATAAAGTGAAAATTTGCAGCTCTGCCCAGAGGAATCACAAAGGGAAAAAGTCAAGCTATAGAGGGGGAGAGCAAAGCCAGGGGAAAGGCTTAAATTGCTGTGGGTACCCAAGTTTGGACACTTTGTGTTTCTCAGAAAAACTTGAGTCTTACTCAAGTGCTGTAGTGCTTTTCAGTCTCCTTTGTTCCTGCAGTTGTTTATCGGAAATGAATTTTTTAGGATAATTATACTAACAGTTTCAGACATGTGTAAGCAAGGTGTGTTACAGCATCTGAAGCTTGTTGGATCTGAGTGCCTGTGTCAGGCAGATGGGGAGCAGAGCCCAGCCACGTCAAGGAGTTTTGCCCCATCAGCTCTCCCACAACATGGGCTAGTGTGGTCAGGGTCAGGGATGGAGGCGAGTGAGGGGAGAGGCTGGAGGGTGCTGAGGAGCTAGCAAGAATAACCCTGGCATGGGGGTGATCAAGTGCCAGGAGTCAGCTAAGTGTGGGGAGGAATAGCAGGGGGCTGAGAAGTAGCAGGGTGCAGCCTTGCTGATGAAGGCATCTGAGGATGGGCTGAGAATCCCTTCCATAGGAGAACCCCAAAATACATGGAGAGACCTTGGCTGTTGACAGCTAGAGCTGTGGAGGTGCTGGAGAGAGAAAATACCTTGGTCCTGCTGGTAGAAGAGTCCTGATTTCTTTGTGCTTCTACTTCACCTCATCCTATTTCTAATTTAGGAGGTCATGCTTGTCCAGATGCAAGGTAACAAAAGAGAGTTGGGGTGTTATCTTTCTGGGAGCCCAGAATTAGCTAGCCATAGCTTCTGTGTGGTGGTATAAGGGCCTAACTTTTAAAGAGCACTTTGTTACAAGAATGCCACGTTTTCTAGACTCCAAATCACAAAGTCTTGATGACTGGGGATGAACTGTAATAGGGATGGGAGAGAAAGGTGAGGAAGATAAATGAAGAGCAACTCACTTCCCACCAGTTCAGGTGCTACTGTTTCTTGTGAACATCTGTCCTTCCTCTTCTCTGACAACCAGAAAGGGGGGCTTTGCCTGACCCTCCCTTCTCCTGCTCTTCATCTCTACAGAGAAATTGAGTTTGAGGAAGTGCATGGAAGAAGAGGAGTGTAGCATGGGAAGCCTCAGGATTTCTCCTCATGTGACTGTTCTGGGGAAAATGGCCTACCTGTTTCTGCTCTGGTTTATCAAAGTCATCCACTACACTTCTAAAGGAATGTCACTTAAAAAGGGAAGCGGCAGTTGCGGTCTCTTTAATCAGTTTCTCACCGTGTGTGGCAGTATCCTAGATGAAAACAGAATTGCTTTCTCTTCAAATTCTAGCCCATTCTCTCTGTAGTCTGACTCCATAATCCATCCTGCTGCCAGAACAAAGGGATTCAGCTGATATACAGGCATATTATTAACGAACGTGGAACCCCTCCTTTTTCTGACTGGATTAAAAATTAGACCTCTGTACCTGAGGACCACAGTTATTTTATTCAAAGTGAGGGGAGAAGGGGAGTAGGACTCTCTTGACGAAGTGGAGAAAGGAGAGTGAAAATTGCCCTACCTGCAGCATCTGTTTCCATCTTTTACTCAGAAGTAAACATAATTATGAAGAAAGTGGCACATGAAAACACAATTAAGAAGAAAGTGGCACATTAACTCATCTACCAACTCTTCTGCCACACTTTGTTTTTTAAGCAGTAATCAACTGTGTACTGTGTTAGACATGCGGAAATTCCAGACAAATAGCTTTGCGTCACATATGCAGCAAGTCCAACTTGTTCTGAGTGCACTGAACCTCCTATGCATGTGTGGATGAAATGTGCATGGATGATAAACCCACTGCATTTAGGATATGCAAGTGTCATCACCTTTTGCATCAGACCTGTCCTTTTCCTTCGTTTCCCCTTGAGAAAGAGGGAAGAACCTATTCAGTTTTGAAGTGTTAAAAGAGCAGCTATGCCAATCCATCCTTGTGTTTCAGCTCAGCTTCTGAGTTGAAAATATAATAGAATCATAGAATAGTTAGGGTTGGAAAGGACTTCAAGATGAAGTCAAGATGAAGTTCCAACCCCTCTGCCATAAGCAAGGACACCTCACACTGAACCATACCACCCAAGGCTTCGTCCAACCTGGCCTTGAACACTGCCAGGGATGGAGCACTCACAACCTCCCTGGGCAACCCATTC
>JBCJKH010045649.1:0-25255 GCA_039877255.1 Loriculus beryllinus | reverse complement strand
CGATCTGTTTCCTTACCAGCATGCACTGCATATTTTTCCTGTGGTGTTTTAAACCACCTAACTCATTTTCTGCAATTCAAAAATCAATATAACTTGGAAACTATGACTGTTTCATATTTTGCTCCTTCTTTGACATTTGTTATCTTTAATTTCTATTTATTGCATTCCTCACCACAGAAATTAGGAGAAGAATTCTTAGGAGAAGAATTTGTCTCTGTGGAGACAAGCTATGAATGAAACTTACCCCATTTCTGCTCTAGAAGCTGCCAAGCTCACAATTTCACCATCATTTGGCATCAACATAGTTTTATTGTAATATTTTATGCCTTAACCAGTCCTCACACATAACATTAAATGATCCTTAGAAGTCCAGCAGGACTTGCCTAGTCTTTTCCAAAGTCCCTGAAGCCTACTGTAACATGTGGATATTCACAATAGAGCAATATAAATTATGGTGTGTATCATCATAAGTGGATTTACCAATTTCCATTTTAAAAAAGAAAAAGAAAAGATTACAAAGTTCCATCTTATATTTTCACTGCTGAAAAAAATAGAGTAACCTGGACTTCTTGCCTTCTTTACTTATCTGGACATGTAAATTAGTTCCCTTTCTTTTAAAGCCTTGTTCTGGAATAATGAATTCTGTCAGGTATGATATCAGGTGAGAAAAGATAGATGAGTCCCCTGTGGTTTAGATCAGACCTTTCTTGTCTACTTCAATCTTTTCTTTAGAAGAAAAACCTCACTGAGATTTCTCCTCTGCTGCCTTCAGAGCAGTTGGGTACAAAACTGCCCTTTCTGTGATAGCTTAATTTAAAACTGTACTCCCTGTGGGGAGCTGAGCAAAAGAGACTTTATGAGGAGCATGTCAGGGGGAGCAGGCTTTACACACCTTACGATTAATTGTGTGAAACAAAATCTGTGGTCTGTTCTGATCCCTCAGAGATTGTGGTGCTAAGCTGGATTGCTATGAGATTTTTGAATGGGCAGACGTATGAGCTGGTCCCCCAGAGCAGTGTGGCTGTCTGTCCGTACAGTGCACTTTTCAGCAAGGTTGAACACCTCCAAGAGGTGCTGTAATATTTTTTCCAGTGCAGCACAGGATTAGCTGCTTCTCAGCTGTTACAAACTGGCATAACTCCCATTAAATCAGTGGAACAGGGCTGATCTGCTTATCTGATGACCTGATCTGCTCTCTCGGTGGAGTGAAAAGCAGCACAAAAACTTTAAAACACCATCATAAAATGTAAAGTGCTAATGAAACTTCTGGTTTTGTGGCCAATAGTTCTGCCTTCCTAACTCTATGAACAGAATGTGGCTTTTTCTGTGTATATTTCTAGTTTATTGCATGATATAGAGATGTAACTAATTATTTGAATGATCTGTTGTTATATTTTGTTGTTAGCAACAGAAACCATGTCTCTCTCTGACAAAGTTAATGTTCATAGCTTTGGTGGTTTGCATATACCAGATTAATACTTGCCTTAACATCTTTCTTTTGCGTTTTGAGAAGCATCATTGTTTGTTTCTTCACAGGGACAGACAGCAGGGCCACGTGCAATACCTGAAACACTCAAAGATGTTTTGAACAACCTCTTCAGCTCAGTTTCTCCATCTGTAGTGTTGAGTACAAAGCCTGCAGATATAAAGGAGGTTCAGGTAAGTCTGATTCCTAAATCTTTTGAGAAATGTCCTGCTTAGTGTTTCTATTATGTATTCATGACTCACAAGTGAGTAAGTTTAACCCCGTTTGGTGATCAGAAACAACCGGAATGTATTCTTTAAAACAGCATAGCCTTTGGCAGTGAAGGCTTTATGATCATAACTCCCGGGTGGATTATCTGTTGATGTTACACCCTGTCGCGTGTTTGGTTCCCTGTATCAGTGTGACAGAAGTTAGAAGTATTTGGTGTTTGCATATGTGCGCTCCCTCTTGCTCTGCTTGCTTTTCACAGAATGTACAGAACGTAAGCCTTCTCCCTCAGGGCGCTAGTCCTCCTAAGCCTCCAAGGGCTCATGAACTCAAACTGCTAGTGAAGAACACCGCGGTAAACCTAACTGATCACAGTGCTGCAGGTAATGTAGCCCGTGCGTTGCTGCTCGTTTTCAAGCAGTTTTTTCTCAGTTTGGATGAAATAATTTGGAAGTTGCAGGTTACAACCTTCTCTCAAAAGAAAATGTAAGAAATTGCTGTATCCTGAGAAACAGGCTTAATCATGCTTGTACAAAACTGTGTGTGTTTTGGTGTATTTGAATATTTAAACACCTTAATCTTGTAAACAAATCCATTATTTTTGAAAGCAAATTGAAATGGGCATGTTTATAAAGTTGGTTGATTATTTCTGGATTTTAGTTTTAATTTCTAAAAGTTATCAGTTTGCATGTGCCCAAGATGAGGGGCTCAAATCCAGCTCTCCATTAACTGTTAGCAGTGACATTGGTTTGGTTCAATGTTACCGCATTTTTACAGCTGATTTACTTTTGAGCAATTTGCTGATCTATCTAAACCCCTCCTCCTCTATGTAAACTCTCCTCAAAGGTGGTGTTTTGTTGTCTGAGATTTTTTCCCCTAATAAACTACCTCAGCAGGTAGCAGAGGGAGTACCTCTTGCAAGAGGAGAATGAAGCCAAAAAAGGCAGTCACTGTGAGGCTGCAGTATTGGTTTTGGAAAGAAGCACCAAGCTTATCTCGCAAGTATTCAGACTTCAGGTTCAAGCATGTCTCTGTCACTGACTGAGGCACTAGCAGGCATGTTTCAGATTTTGTCAGTGGAAATACAGATTGAAGGCTCTGTTATTTATGGTCACAAAACAATTCCATAACAATCTTTTTAGTGGAAGCTTGTGGCTGCTAAATTTGGCAAGGCGCTAGTTTTGGACAAATATATCCTACTTGCTCTACTAGGGTTTTTTTGCAGTTGGATGTAATAGGTCCTGGAGTCTTGCATAATGCTGCTTGCTCATCCTGGTTGGAAGTGATTCCCCTAAAACTTTCTGCAGACTGTTTTGGTAAAAACAAACTATTTTTAAAGCAGCTCTGGAACTCTTTGTAGTGGAATGTCCTATATAAATAAAACTGCGCTGGAAACTGTAGACTGCAGGAAAGCTAACTCAGAATTTGTTATTACTCTACAGTTTTGTAGTGCAAACTAAACTTCTCAAAAGAGCAGGTCATTTTGTCTGCCTTTAAAAGTCTTGAGATGAGATAAATCTGTGTGTATACAGTGCATGCAATGGAAGAATTCATCATATGGGAAATCTCTCTGCCTTCTCCCTGAAAATGAGAGGAAAAGGGACAATTGATGTGCTCTGCTTTGTGGACCCAGATATTGAGAAGCAAAATCACCGTTTGCTATCCTAAAAGGAGATGGAGGGGATTTTGCTGGTCTGTGTGAATGCTTTGGAGCTGTGTATGAGAAATAAAGCTTCACAGTGGGGTTTAGCTGGTACACTTAAAATCCAACGGAAATACTGCACAGCTGGGAAGATGCTAGCTTCTGGACATAGCTTCCCACCTTTTAATTATTGTTCTCTTATCCTGGTGTTGTCTTGCAGCAATAATTAATTATCCTGTTGCAACTGTGAGACTCAGTAAGATCTGCAATATTGCAGGCTAACCTGCATAGATATATTGAGGGCTAGGGAGGCGTGGTTTGTCTGTCTTTATCATTATCATCCTATAAACGATGGATGCTAACATCTTTAATAGGAGCTTGTGGCTTTCCTATAGGTATGTTGGTTCAACTGGTGAGTAACCAGTAGCAGAACTGGTCTCTGCTCATGAGTTGTGCCCATTGTTATCTCCTTAGTTTGTGTATGTAAACAAAGATTATCCTAGATTTAGTACTGTATGGCCCACAATGCATCATCTAGGGCAAAAGTGACTTCTGCTGTTAAGGAAAAAATTGTTAGTTATGTGTACTGGAGCAGAAATGCTGAAATACCATGTTCAGTGTCAGTCTGTCAGTGGCTTTAGTGTAATTTCAGGCAGAACTATACAGGTGCTTCTATCCCAGGGTGCTGAGCTCTGCTGGCAGCAAGAGCGGGCTGCAGAGACATATGGCTAGGTTAACAGAAAACCTCCCCAAGTTCATTAACTCAGGCTCAGCTCGCTGTGGGAGCAGCTAAACTGCTTACTCCAGGGTTAGCTTGGATCCCAAGTAAGCTGCATGTACACAGTGCTTTGTCTCCTCTAATAACCTTGCCAGGCCCAAGCTGTTGCTGTGTCTGAGATAGGGCTCATCACAGCCCCAGTGCACCACCAGAGGACCACTGAGAGGTGATGATAGTAAATACAAACCTAGATTCTTCTGGAGAACTGGAGGTAGCATATCTTTTGTTTGCTTTACACACAGCCAGTACTGATCTTTTTGCAGCTTTCCTTGATATTTTGGAACACTGTGACTGAAATGATTTCTGATGCTTTGAGAGCCATAGAAAATAAATCATTTTAAGATGACATTGTGCAAACTATTTGCCCTTGGAGCAGCAGTATAACTGCTCTAATATGCCAATTTGCTATGCTATCAAATTCCAAGATCAAGGTAGAGATAATTCTGCACCAGTACTCTAAAATGCCATGAACTTGTTAAAAACCACAGTCCACAAAGCGAGTGTTAACTAACACTACTGTCATCATTCACTTGCTAGGAGAAAAAGCTTCCTTTGATGTTCAAAGAGACTACTGTGACTGTGGCCAGTAGGAACTTTGAAAAGCTCTGGGTTTTTTAAAGCAGTTGAAAACAACTTTACTCCCTCCCCGCCTCACATCCACACCACCACCTCCTTGCTGGCCACCTCTGTCACCCCATCCTTTTTGATCTTTTTATGTCTGCACAATTTTTGCTTCATGCCAGAATTTAACTGAGGTTGTCCTATTTCACACTATGTAGAACAGGGCATAAGGCAGTCTTGACCATTGCCATTAATGTAGATGGTACACAAACTGAGGGAATCAGTTTATCCTGTGTTAGTGTTTGCAATAGTCTGTTCAAAAGTGCAGTATGTAAGGAAGGGAGTTCTTCACTTTCTTTTCTAAGTGTGCCTCTTGGTGATGAAATTTTAATAACTGGATATTGATTTTTCTTGCCCTTACAGGCAGCACAAACCTGGTGTGTATAGTTCAGCTGAATGACCCTATGCAGAAGTTTTCCAGCTCTGTAGCCAAAAATGATGCAAATCCCTTTTGGAAGGAAGAGTTTATCTTGTAAGTAACGTACCTACTGAGAGCAGTTTTATAGCAAAGCATCTTTTTGTACTTAAACTCTGTGAGGTTTCCGAGAGAAGAATGGCATTTTGAAATATTCCAATCAGGTGACCTCAGAGAAATCTGGAGCTGGCAGGGACTTCAGGATATCTAATTACCCTCTGCATGGATATGAGATCAAATAGGTGTCTAGGTCTTCCCTGGGAGATACCTGATTCTAGTAAATGACAGCAGTAACAGGCATAATAAATCACCCTGTGCTTTCATACAGTGCCAAAAAATGTGTTAGCAAGGTTTTGAAATTGCTTTATCTTGAAGACTGCATTTGAGGAAACTGATGTGTCTCCAGTCTCTGCTGAGTCGGAAATATAAATGTACAAAAAAGTAGACTATCTAAAAGAATTGTGACTGTGATTAAAAAGGGAATGTAAAGCTAACTAGATCTTTTTCTGTAGGACAAGAATTGGACTTTTGGCAGCCTCCATGGTATTCTGTGATTCATACAGCTTCTGTAAATAAGGTCAAAAGTGAGGAGTTCTAAAACTATTTTCAGTTCCACTTCTGTAAATAAGGTCAAAAGTGAGGAGTTCTAAAACTGGTTTTCATTTCCACTTTCTAGCAGCAGAGCACAAGTGCCTGGAGGCTTCTGTATTGTATGAGTTGAAGAAGAGGGGGAATCACTGGTGGCAGTGTGTATCAGAGGGATATCAGTGTGTATCATCAGTGATGTTTTTATTCCCTCTAGTCACTGCCTGGCATCCACTATATGTGTTCCTTCCTTTGCAAAGCAGAGGTTTAGCTAGCTCACAAGGAGCTGAGCATGTATTCAGACCTGTGCCTGTCTGTGCTGAGTGTGCTCTTCCTCGAGGAGTGGTGTGAACTTCTGTATGTTCCTCCTCAAGTTGAAGGGGGAGTGAGCAGTGCACAGATCTTTTCCTGCCTCCTCATCACAGTCTGCTGGACTTCACATGTAAATGTTATGGAATGTGCCTTGTGGAAACAGGAGAATTGAGGGAAGAAGCAACAAGGGTTGCTTGATTTGAAGTATCAGTCATCAGTCATCACAGGTAGTACAGGACTTTGGGAATACCAGACCTCTCTGCATGTGTGCTAGGGGTGGAGATGATGAGAAGACCCTATGGTCAGCAAAGGAGACATGTTATTGTAGAACAACGCTGAAAGGTCTAACCTTTTTTACATGGTCTGATACTTATGTGCACCTGGTTCTTAATCCTGCTGTCAAGTGGAAAACCAGCTAGGAAGCACTCTTCCTTCAGACACTTGTAGTCCAATGACTTACAAGGTCTGATTTTAGTTATAAAGACCTACAGCTTTTGTGGAAAGCCACAGATCAAACAACGTTCTTCTGTGACAGTGTGCTGTATTGCCATCAAGATGTTAGGATTAACATGATGTTGATTTCTGATTCATAGTAGGAGGGAAAAATATGCCCTTCTGTAGCAACTTCCTATTCTGGAGTATCTCAAAGTGCTTCAGCCACTGGGTCTGTGAATCACTTCAGCCATCTGTTGGAAGAACAGCATCTGTGCTTGGTGTTGCAGAGCAGACCCTTTGCAGCAATTTTGGACAGGAAGTTTGTAAGAATAGTACCCTTTCCAACTGAAAGTGCAGAGAGAGGGCAGGCAGGATGTGATTAAGTTGATTGGAATTTGGCCTTGCCACTAGGGATAATGCTGGGGTTTCCATGCTGTTTTTCCAAAGTGCATGAGGTAAGCCTGGGGACTTTTGCAGATAGGTGATCAGGATTTGGCTGCATACCTTCTTTCAAGCTTACATCCTCCCCCCTTTTCTTTCTTCAAAACCGAAACCACCGACCAGTCCTAAGAGCGGTGTACTGACTGCCACCATATCAGGCTCTGCTTTAGCTTCATGTGAAGAGCAGCAATTGTACCATCAGAGTGCTTCCTTTCAAGTGCTGGAGGTGCAGGAGGCAATGGTAGTGGCAGGGAAAAGCTTAGAACCTGCTGCACAGATGGTGTCTCACAACATCTAATGGAAGTGGGATGCCAAGATCACCCCATCCTGAAACACAGACATACAAAAATAAAATACATGTATGTATGCCCTTAAGACTTTTGGCAGAACACCTACTGAGAAGGTTATAAGTTTATAAAAACAAGCATTACTGAAAGGTTCCTCAGTAGGTACTCCATTTGCTTTGGTGGCTGCCTTAGAGGAAAGGTTTTGTATCTTTTGTCTAGTTCACCTTGTGAAGTACTGCTTGTGCCAGTAATTCGGCTAATAGTTCACGTTAGTTTTGACACACAGAGATTGGTTCTTGTTACCTTGCAACATCCTTGAGGCTTATTTTGGGAAAGTAGTACTGACTCCTCAGGTAAGAGTGTAGCTACTTTTATTTACTTGCATCTATCCTGGTCTTGCAGAACGCTTTCCTGCTTTGACAGGATACCCAACAGCAATGAATGGGTTGTTGATTGAACCTGTTCCAGCATCTTGACTTACGGATTTGATCCTGCCAGGAAAAAAATAGCTTCTTAGTGCTGTGGTTAAGCTGTCAGACTGGGGACCATCATCAGCTTGAAGGGCAGTGTTTGTCAACTACTGGGGAGAAAGAAAGTCTCTTTGAAATTTTAGGAAATTGAACTTGTGCAACAGTGCTGGAGGAAACCAGGCCATGGTTTTCTGACTATGATCCCTTTAGTCGGTCTTATCTGAGCACAAAAAGATGCTACGCGTGTGTCGTGATCAGCAAGTTGTACTGCCTGGCTTAGTGTAGGCAAAGAAAACTTAAGGTCTTGGCAACCAGAACGGAAATAGGGAAGACTTAAGTGGGAAAGAAAACCTGCTTGCCTGCAAAGACCTAACATAGTTCCATTTATTTCACAGTGAACTAAGTGCCAAATCAAAATCGTTGCAACTGCAAATAGCAGAAGATGGAAAGTTGGATAGTAAGTATTAAACCTGGATTATTTTGCATGATCCCCTTGTGAGCTAAACTTTGATATAAAGTTCTTTTTTATTTCTAGCTGGCTGTATAGCCAGACAAAATTGTCAGATTTGTGAACTTGCATTAAAGTATAGATATCTTCTGCTGACTCGACCTGGTAGTGAACTTGGGTATGCCTCAAGCATGGATCTAGGCAGTCTCTGGGGGAAGAATAACTGTGCAAGGGAGATCAGCTGAAAACAGCCAGCCGAACTTGTATGAAATGGACAGCTTGGGGAAAATTTATAATACTAATATTTCTAGATGTTTTCTTTTCTCTTAAACATTCTGTATATACAGGAAAAAAAATAATGGCCAGAAATAGTGGCAAATAAGTAATGTTTCGTGTCTCCATTATTTCCTGTTGCATGGTACTATGCCAGGCTGAGGAATAATTGTTAAGTGGAAAGAAAGATGTGAAAACTGCCATGTTTGTGCCCTGTGGTATGGAACCAGTTCTGTTCTTGTAATTGGCTGCCTGTGTTCTTCCTCCTTCTTTCCCATCTTCTTACCCTTACATATTCTGACAGCTCAGATGTGCACTGATTTTGTTGATTTTATTTCTCCTAGGTCCTTTATCCGCAAAAGTGACTGTACCCCTAGATCTGTTCAGGAAACAGCCTTCTGGCCAGCAAAGTTTTGCACTGAACCGCAGCGCCAGTGAAAGCAGCCCAGAGCCAGGGCCCAGGCTGGGATCCATTAGTGCAGAGGTACTACTGTGTTTGGATGGTTTTACAGTAAATCTTATACTTTGAGAAGTACTTGTGAACGCTCATCTTGCGCTTTGGACTGTCATTCACAGTGTAGTGCGATCTGTAGCTGAGTTACAGTAGAATATTCAGATTGCACAGTATTTGTGTATATCAGAATACTCAGTTATTTGGCTCTTGAACCTTAGCAAAAATATTAGAGTACTAGCTAGAAATCTTAGTCTCTTTGCTTGACTGTGCTTCTAAGGTGACTTGTTTTGTTCCTTTCCTAGTTCTCTTTTATAGAACCCAATGAATTGAAAACGTGGCAAGTACCTTCTCCAGTGCTGGCCGCTAAGATAGAAAAGGATCGCACTGTGATGCCCTGTGGGACTGTGGTCACTACTGTAACTGCTGTGAAAACCAAACCTCGTCTAGAAGGGAGATCATCCCCATTGAGCACAGGTGAGGAAGTCCATTTCTTCCTGTGCTCACTCTTAGGGTTATGCATGGGGATCAGGAGAAGTTGGGAGGGTGTCAAGAAAGGCACTGTTGTCCAGGCTTCTCTGATGGGTCAGAGGGGAGGCATTGTTTGTATGCTTCAGAATCAGGATTTTAACATTCATAGAACCCTCAGTTTATATGAGGAGTGGTTACCGCTCCTTTTAATACAAACCGTAAAACTTCCTGGTAGAGTGATAACATAGAAGAGCCTGGGTTTGGTATCAGACTCTTAGAGTGTTTTCTAATGACAGACCATCCTGTGCCTTCTAACCTTGATCTGTATTATAATCCCTAATGAGGATTGGTGTCGTCTTGTGCCAAAGCTTATTTCATCGTGTATTTCAGGAGTAGATTCTCTGATTCTTCTTGGGAAAAGTATGGAAGTAAAACCTCTAAACAGTGTGAAGTAAGAAAGAGCTGCATTATTTTAAGTTGTTAAAGCAGATCTTTTACTTAAGTGAGCGTTTTCTAGCATATTACAATAGAATATTTAAAACCAATGAAGTCCTACCCTTTGCAGGTCTTCTTGTGTCTGCTGACGATTTGTATTAAACAACTTTCTCAAACATTATGATTTAAACAGGCTTTAACACTGGTATCCTAGATTTTTATTAATTTCATAATAAATGTCTTGAGTAGCTTAAAAAATCCCAAAACTTTGTCCTCAGATTCTCCTGTGAAAACTCCAGTTAAAGTCAAAGTGATTGAAAAGGATTTCTCTATTCAAGCTATCCATCCTCATGGTGCTACAGTCAGCAAAACTTTATCATCTTCAGATACAGGTAAAAGAAATGTTCAAAGCTGCTCATAAGAATATGTCTGTCTCTGCTGCACATGGGATTAATGTAATCCTTTTAAAATAACAGCAAACCCACATGGCTGTTGCCTTTCAACAGGCACCGAGATGTTTGTCTTAGCAAGTACGGTGGTGAGGGATATAGCAGTCTTGCAGTAAAAGTCTGTCTTGAATTGGTGATTAAAATTACTTAGTTTGTATATGTAACAGTGAGCTGTGGTTTGGAGAGGGAAGGTGAAAGCAGAAAAGCCAGGGTGTCTCTTCTCTTTTGAATAAAGAGTCCTCCTTTATAAAGGCATGGGAAACACTGCACAAAATTAAAACCCTGTGACACTTGCCTGTAAGGCCATTGTGATGTCCCCTCTGCCTGAGGAGATGGCATGAGGCTGGGCTGATGTCAGGAAGACTGAATTCTCTTCCTAGCCCTGACATTGGGCTTTTTTATGTGCTAATGCAAATACACAATCTTGCTGTGCCTGTTTGTTCACCTTCCTAAGTCATGTGGCATACAGTTGAAGTGCCTTCTGTGTGTCAGGTGGCATCGGTAATAATTTTAATTATAGATCACTTTGACTGTATTAAACCTAATTTTGACTCTGGGGCATGTTAGCTTTTTGAGTCGCAACTCTGAATCCTCAGGATATTTTTCAGTCCTGTGTATGGTCACCATTCGATCTTTCTGTAGCCCTGTAGGCAACAGTAATGCAAGAAGTGACTCAGTCTAGCTGCAAATGGCACATGGTGTGGAATTCAGTTTTCTTAGATTTGAGTGGAGACAGGACAATCTGGAGATAATCTAGCACAGTCAGAAGGCTTTCTGAGAGAGAGAAATTGGCCAAAAGACAGAAATCTGGGGGACAGTATGATCCAATAGCTGTGAAAAACTATAATAGCACTTGAGTCTTTCCCTACCTCTAGACTAAGAAGTACTCTGATACCATGATGCACAGTGGTATTACTAAGCCAATTTAAGAAATGTTAAGGTAGCTCTAGACTGCTGAGTTAACTTTCATAACTGTTTATGATGTTAAAGATAGAAAGCACTTACTGGAAAACTCACCTGAAGACAATTTAGAGCACACCAATATGGACAGTGGTTTTATGGGAATGTGGGGGAATTTCTGGGGAACATTTATACAATACAGCAGGAAGAATTACTCATTAGAATAAAGCTTTAACTCAGATTAAGGAAATACAAAGGAACTTTTGGTATTGCAGTAACTCAGGCAGTAGTTATTACAAATACCATGCCAAAATAGCAACAAGGACTGTAGAAAAGGTGCTGTGGCCGTGTCGTAGTTCTAAGTGATGACAACAACGAGAATTAGCAAGTGCCAGTCCTGCTGTCCTGGATGCTCTCTGCTGTGCCTGGAGGCTTTGCAGTGGTTATGGAGATGGCGAAGTAGAGGTTTATAGTAAGTGTGCAGACATGCATGGGCATGTATACCCCTTGTGCACACATACTCTTGAGCTCCAAAAGTATCTGAGATACTTGATGCAGCATAATTATTGAGGCCTTGTCTTTCGTTGCATTAATGTCCCAGTGACAAAAGACACTGCTGAGTTTAGTTAACACTGGTGCTATTCTTGCCTGTATTCTTTTGTTGCTAAAACTCTTACAGAAAAGCTCCCCTCAGACAGTTAAATATGGGGATTTTTGTCTTGTTAACTTTCTTAGCCTTGTTTATTCCTAAACTTGATGAATTTGATGAGTGTATGTTTTTTGCTGTGCCCAAAGTACTTGCATACCGGGTGCCAGAAATAGCCATGCTTAAAAATAAACTTGTGCTTGGCACTAAAGAGCATTTTGTAGAGACAGTTTTGTGTTCCTGTGCAGTGTTTGGAGGGGAAAGGAGGTGCAGTCTGTAGGCTTTGGAGGCAGCTGATGAAGAGCAGAGTGACTGCTATTTTGCCTTCCTCATCCTACCACATTGCCAAGCAGATCTGGAAATGCTGAGCAAGGATGTCTGGAAAAAGAGCAAAACAGCTACCTGAAGAAGTAGTAATATAGGGCAGCTTTGTACTGTGTTAGAACTATGGCTTTTCATGACTGTCATACCTGATGCGCTACCCACTGCTTCTGGATTGCAGTCACTGCAGTATAGCAATGCACTGAAATAACTGGATAGTTTGTCTGTCTATGCTTCCTCCCATGTGCAAGGGTTTGTAAGTGCAGCTTAGTTACCTTTACTCAAAAGAATGGGTAACAGAAAGACATGACTCAATAGCTGGGTAGTGAATTGGAAGGTGTTTTGGTATGCTTAGTGTTTAAAACATTTCTGCTAATTTATTTGAATTTCATGTCAAGAACAAGCTCTGCCTCTTTTTGCTCTGTTTTTTTACTGTTTTTCTTTCTTCCCTCTGAAATAATGCTTTCATTTCAGAGCTGCTGGTACTGAATGGCACTGATCCTGTTGCAGAAGCAGCCATTCGGCAGTTAAGTGAGTCTGCAAAGCAGAAACTGAAGTCTCCTAGAAAGAAAAGCACCATTATCATATCAGGGGTGTCCAAGGTAGAGCAGAAAACTACACTTCTATTTAATGCTTACTACTGTAAAGTCCTCTGAGTGCGATGTTAATGTGTTTTCTGCTGTCTCCCATTCAGCAGTCGCTGCAGGATCTAGGTCTGTGCCAATTTGTTTCAGTAACTGTTTCAAATTAAGCCAAATCAGGGTGGGTTTGTTGCAGAGGGTGTTTTGGGGTTTGATTGTTAGATTTGATAGCCTGACTGAAAATGTATGGTAACCTTGGGTGGGAGGGATTTGGGAAAACCAGTTTAGGTGACACCAGAGATTGTCCTTCTCTGTGTTGTGCTCATGGAGGGAAGAGGCACAGAAAAAGTATGAAAGATATTTTCTGTTTCCTTCAAAGTTGTTAAAACTCCCTGAAAAACCTCCAAGTCCTCTGGACTCTATTCCAGATGGAGGGCAAAAAAAGACTCGCACATGTTACATAGCATTCCTCCAGACTTTCTTCATCCACAGCCTCAGTCTCCCATCTGATGCTTGGTGCCTGGCTGTGTTCCTTTCCCTACAGGCTGCTGTATGCACATTTACTGTCAAGTCTTGCTGTTATGCACAGGACCCCTAAAGAGCTGTATGTGAAAGACAAGTCAGTGAGCATGGTTCTCTTCATCATCACTGTGCTGTGATGAGAGGGAGAACTGGGCATCAGCTGCCACAGTGCCAGGTGTATCTGTGTGGGAGATGGAGGCAGTGGGACTTGCATGGATTTGTGTTTAGCTGATACAGCTGACACAAGTCCTTCTTCAAGATGAAGATGTGGTTATTTTAAGGACCAAAAGATTGTCTATGAATGCTGATACTTCATTACAGCAGCACATGTAGGAACGAGCCCCATTATTTGCAGTGGGGCTGGGCTGTGGGAGACATACTTAATTGGGGGTTTTTTCAGTCATTTGCATTTAACAACATGATTAAAACTTGGCTAAATGCTCTTCCCCTTTAGTGGAGCTAGGAAAGCTTCCAGTGGCTTTCCAACAGCCCTGAGCAATACATGTAAAACCGTAAAGAAAATAAAGGAGTTTTTGCAGGGAGGCTTGTGGGTTTTTTCCAGCAGAGTGGCTTGTGTCAGTGTTGTCTCTTGTTTTCACTGGGCAGACCTCCTTATCTCAGGACAGTGAAGCTGCACTGATGATGGACTATGCGGCAGCCATGGACAGCTCCTACAAACAAGTAGATACACCTACTGCGGGGGAAGGTGTTGCAAAAGTCACCTCTGAGGAAAAGCTATCATTAGGTGCTTCAGAAACAGTGCCCAAAACTGATCCACAGCAAAGTGCCCATAAGGCTTGGGATTTGGAGAACAGCAGCCAGCAGTGGGACACCAACACACTCTTAGACCAAACCTGTGAAGAAATATCTGGGAGCTCATTAAGTGTTTCAGAAACTGGGAGCATGAAAAAATCTAAAGGTATGTGATTCTTACTTCTGCTTCAGTGGATGACTGCTTTCTCTACGTAACTGGCAGTATCATGTAACACTTCAGTAGTTCATCTCTTCTTACTGATTTTTGTCCTTAAACTCCTTGTGATTGTGATGTTTGCTTGAAGTTCTCTTACTAGCAGCCATAGAGAGTGCAGTCCTCCAGCTCTCTGACCCAGGTCAGGCTCCCTTACACTCCCCTCCATCAGGAAACATAAGGATTCAACCTTACAAGTTGAAGGGCAGCTCACTAAGCCCAACTCAATTATCTGGGAGAGAAATAACCAGCCACATGACCAGTTCCTCAGTGAAAACCATATCCTTGTAAACAAGGACTTGTGCTATATTAGCAGTCCCATTACTAAGGTGAAAATGGCAGGGTTCCAGAGTTGCTTTCTGTTACATTACTTCTCCTTTACATCTCTGAGAACAGGACTCCCCTGCCTTCAATAATGTGTGTGTTCAGGAAGTACCAGAGCTAAACCAGAGGTACAGTCTCTCTCAACTGCCTTGTGAACAGTTTCTCCCTTTTCACTGATTTCATTAATGCTAGTTTGCGAAAGAATATGGAAAAAGGGTAATTTAATAAGTAAATAAGAGGTCAGATAATTTTGCTGTTGTCATTACACACCTGCATAGCTGCAGTCCGAACATGTCTTAGGGTCCTTTGTGTTTCCATTGTAAATCCATTAACCTCTGAGGCTATAGCACTGGTTTGTGGCTAAGTGGTAAACACAGGGTCTATTAGGAAGTCTGACACAAGAGGCAGTGCAGTGGACTGTGCCCTGAACAGGCTGCACACCAGTCTCACAGGCTACACACTGAAGTTGCAGAAATTGTTGTGTCTGTCACCCATATCCATCCCTCTTTATTGTTTTCTATTCTTTCCTTATCCAGAGATAAGATACTGTGAAATGGCTTACTACAAAACCTCAGTATATTGCTAGATTATTGTAATCCCTCTCACTTAGAGCATGCACTGGACCTCTTTGCCAAGGCTCTCCCTTAGAGCATTGAGGTTTTCTGGAATTTTCACAGCTTCTTTGCTCCACCTGGTAGATCAGGATGGTACAGCAACAGTCAATTTGACACAGATTGGCACTGGAAAGTTTTGGTATGCTTGGGGTGGGGGTAGGAGATTAGTTGTTAGGGGATTTGTCTGATTTGGAGCCTGGAAGTTTAGGAAGCTGTATGGCATATTGCAAAAACCCTGGATTCTTCTTTAAAAGCAAGTGGAAATTTATATGTGAGGTGTTGTGCAGTTTTGTTGTTCCCTGTGCAGTACACTGCAAAGAGGTAAGGCTTCTAAAGATCCTGTTTACACCGTGTAGTACAGGCCTGCTAAAAGCACAAACTAATATTTGAGACTCTTGTCTCATCTTGAAAAAGTACTTGTGAAGACTGTCTCAGATCCCTTTCTTTACACACAGACCTCTGTGGAAGTCTGGAACCTCTGCTTTGTCACAGCTGAGTAGCTGTGGAGTGAGACAGGAAACCATTTCAACCCCCCTGTCTTCAGTTAGCTTTAAATAGTTCAAGATTTCTGTTTTGTCAAAAACTTTCCCTTAAAGAAACAAAACAAAAAACAAACCCAAACAAACAAAACTCAAAAAAACCCTCAAACAAAGCAAACAAAATGCCTTCTGCTGTAAAAAGCCTTGTGTCTATTTAATGTCTTAAAGTTATCTCTGTTCTTCTTTTTATTAACGTTTGCATATTATTTTTTACTTTTCTGACTTCCTCTTTCTTACCCATTCCCTTTTATATACTTAAGAGGACTACTATGCCAGCCAGAATTAATTACCTACACAGTAAGTTATTTTGTTGGTTTGGTTTGGTTTTGGTTTTTGGTTGTTTCTTGGTTTCCTTAGAAAATGTAGCTTTACAATGGTCCACTCATTGTAAAAACTGAAGCAAAACATAGTCTGGCATATGTTTTCTTCTTCCCCCATCCATTTCTTTCCTCCCTCCAAAATTACTTTCCTGTGCTCCCACACTTAGCAGACTAGTCATAACAAATCATTCTTCTGGTGGTCATGCTGTCCACATGGATCACACAGAACGGACAGAGGGGCAGGCTTGGAGTGGGTGCTCTACATTCCCGATCTCCCTCCATCATGCCCATTCCTGTAGTATCTGGTAATCAATCCACATCTGATCATGCAAACCATGTGTGACCCCATAACTGGATATGCATATGCAGAAAGCTCATTTGAAACCTGCTGCTTTCAGTTTTCTAGGTCTCTTTTCTAGCCTAATTCATAGAGCTACCAGGACCTCAGCAGGTATTTACAAAACCACCTGGATAAAAACTTTTGGAAGCTGGGAAGGAATGGAAAGAAGCAATCTCTTTATCCTTGTAGATGTGGAAGGAAATCTTCATTAACAAAAATGAGATTCAGAAGTGATCCAAGCCCCTCATTTTCAGAACACCCTGAACTAGTGCAGAGAAGCCTATGAAGACCAGTCAGTCTGTACAGCACTCTTGACATGCTCTCTGCTTGTCTCCTGGTGTTAGGGGCAGAGTTGTCATACGGATCCTGTTGAACTCAAGAAGTAAGCATGCAAATAGCACGAGCATTGCCAAGCTTGTAATTTGGTGCATGCCTCCACAGCAGCTGGAGCCACTGTCAGGCAGCACATACCAAACTGGCTAGAGAATGATGGGTGGCAGTGGGGATGTGGCAAGCTTCCATGTAACAATGACCTCAGCACCTCCAAAAACACAGGGAGCTTTCACGTCTGGGGGTACTGCTGATTGTGCTGAGCCTGTGTTGCTCTCAGGGAAGCGCTGCCTGCAGTTTTTCAGCTGCAGCGAGTTGTCCCAAGCCAACAGCACAACTTGTGCAGCATTCTTGGTTTCTGTTTATTTCCTAGTATGGGAAATCAGTCTGGATGAATAAAACTAAATAACTGCTTACAGATAAAGCCTTCTGTCCTGCTCCTGTTGGCACAGCTTCAGCTGCAGCTGCCAGGACTGCTGGGCCGAACAGCTGACTGCTAAAACAAAAGCCACACAGCAGCAAGGCCCCATCAATCCACCCCAGCCTTTGCATATTAACAACTGTCAGTGTCATGGGGTTGAACAGTTTCCTTTATGCTGTTGACAACAGCATGAAATGGTACTGCCTTGCCAAAAAGATCAATCAGAGAGTGATGGGAGAGCAGTCAAGATTCAAGTCCACGAGTTCCAGTTGCTTTCCGCTTTCGTCCCATCATGCCCTGTTAGAAGAATCGCAGCAGCAGCAGGACAAAACACATCAGAATATCCTCCCAGGTGCTGAGTGCTTAGTCCTTGAAGTACAAAGTAATAAACCCAAGCACATGTTTGTAACTGCTCTGGTCTGAACAAAGAAGCCTCTGGCTGCGTGCAGCAGAGCTGCCATGAAAATACCTATTCTGCAGCTGTCACTGTACAAAATGACACACAGCCCGTCAAGTCCTTGGGGGACAAATATGTAATTCTAGCTATTGCGTGGTATTATTGCATGAAAGAATTGGTCTGTGTGTTGCTTTATGTATCCATTGGCAATGGGAGGAAAAGCAGAATCAAGATCATGCAGTGACAAGAATTAATAGCTGAACTGAGAGTTGGGAAACCTGATAGTGGTACAGGAATGAGGTGTGGAAGCTTTGCCAAGGAGATGACTGTCTTCACGTACTAGTCTGACTGCCAGAAGGCTCCTGTGTTGGCTTGCTACCTGGGTCCTCCCTCATTCAGATTGGCTCGTGCCACTTGGACAGCAGTGCTGCCCAATTCTGCACAAATCTGGTGCTATTTTAACATGGGGCTGATGTTCTGACACCCAGCTAAGTGTTGCTGGTAGCTTGAAGCAGTGTCCCTGCCAGTGGCAGCCAAGCTGCCTTACACATCAGACATGTGCACATGGAAAGGGATAGTGGAATTTGGCAGAACGGTGGCTGCAAAACTAACTTAAGCTTGCAAAAAGAAGGGTACTGGTGGCTGGTGTTGGCAATGAGGTGGGATGACAGCTGCAATTGCCTTGGCTGCATAATAGGCTTGACATGGGATCAAGAGAAGGAATACAACAAAACACAGTAGCTTAATTTACCACAGAAGGGATTTGAGCTCATTTCTGAACCTGTTGGAAGCAGATGTAATACTATTTTTAATCTGCTTGAAGTTAATTGCTGTTCCTAACAGGATTTTAAAATATCAAATACTTTGGGATTGTTACTCTAGGTAGTAGTACCCAATTCATGTAGAACACATGCTGTCTGGCTTGCATGGGCATACTGCAAACAGGTTGACTGCCAGGTAGAGTTCTCCAGCACCAATAGTCCTTCACCTCAAATTAAAATGCCACCTTCATGTTGTGGATAGCAGGCTAATCTCTTCCTCATTTGATCCTTGAAACAGCAAAGAGTAACATTACTTCTGCTATTTAATTCTTTTTATAAAATACTCTAATTCTGTTGTATTGGAAAGATTGGATATGCCTGTTTGACACGTGAGAACCCAGTGTACAACCCACACCAAAGGCTGTGCATGTGTATGTTTGACCACTAACACAGCTTTCAAAAAAGCATTTGAAGTGAATAAAATGTAGGGAAGGAGACTTCCACAAGATGGGTGGATTGACTTTAGAAGCTGAAGTCAGAGGACTAACACTGATTCCTCATAGGCGTGTTTCACTGTAGCTTTCCTTCCTTTTCAATAGCATCATTTCTAAAATGAAGGAAACTTCATTTTTTCTTTAGTGCTCCTCTAGCAATACACGTGAGCTCTTCTCTCCTGAACATTTCTGCTAGCTTTACAAGCGTGTGTATATGTATATATCTAGAACTACCACAGTCTGTCATGATGTGGTTTGCATGATACTTGCATGGAACAAGTTGAAGTGGAGAAATACATACTTCCGTGGAGTCTGAATTTCTCAGTGGTGTTCAGCTGAGAGAGAGCTGGATCACAAGTGGGTAAAGGAGAATTCAGTAGCATGTAGTGTATGTATGGGTGCCTCTGGCTGAAAGCATGACAATTGCTCATGTTTGCCAGTATCTGAAATCACATGTTGCAGTGTGGAACTTGTACTGGTATGGTCTCTAGGTTACAAACCATGAATATTCTTGCTTTAGATTCACCACACTCTTAGCTTTTTAACAATGTTGGAGTAGTTACCAGGGTGATGCTTAAACTGGAAACGTTAAGACCGAGGCTTTTTCCAGTTGTGCTGCAGTTACAGTTCAAGCTGAGCTCCAAGAGGACAGCAGCCAGTTATGCCTAAAGCACCCTGCACCTCTGCTGCTTGCTTCCACAGGTTCGATTCTGAAGAAAAGCGCAAAGCTCTTTTTCCGCCGGCGACATCACCAGAAGGATCCTGGGATGAGTCAGTCACACAACGATCTCGTCTACCTGCAGCAGCCACTGTCGGAGGAAGCACGCAAGAAGGGAGGCACGCTTTCACGTATTCTGAACAGAAAGCTCCTTTCCAAAAACAAAAGCAAGAACAAACTGAACGGTGGTTCAATAGAACCATTCGTACAACACTGAGCGCTCTCTGATGGGATACTTGCACATCAGTTGACCACTTGTTTACACAGCAGTACTAGAGGACACAAATATGGCTGATGACTTGCATAAAACTATGTTCAGTAATGCAATGGTCCAGGAACAAACAGAAAGCTTATCTTTTTTTTTGTTTATTTTACCAGAAGGCTTTTTCTCTCTGATCATAAAATTACTCCTCCAAATACAAGCAGTGCTCATTGTATCATGACAGCTTTTGGAGGATCATGTGGTTTGTTATAGAAGATGAGGGATTATGGGGAATGGTGCACGTGGGGAGGACCTGCATGTAAGCACCTAGTTTACATTAATGGGGAGCTAAGAACTGAAACACCATACCTGCTGTATGACTGAACCACTGTAAAGAGAGAAGATACCACTGTGTTTCCTTACTGCAGCCTGGAATAGTAGCAACACAAGTCTCACCTTGTTTTTCTAGTCAGGCTGAAAGGGAAAAGAGAGACCCAGATCCAGTTTGCATTGTAATTTGGAAACGGGTAAGTTTTCAGAAGCAGAACTGAAATGCTGATTAAGATAGCCTACTGTAATAACGGTAGCCTGCTGTAATAACTGCTCGATCCATGTAGGTGGAGAGATGCCTTTGATATTAGCCATAAATCAATAAATTATGCAAATACTTACACTAGCTTATTGTTCAATGTTCTGTGCATAAGTTATGCTTTAAAAAAATCAGAACTTTCTTCTAAGTCTGCTTGAGTCTTCCTGCAGAGGAAACATTTATAAATTCTTATTTGTAGCTTTTCTTCCCTGTGTGAGAAGCTGCATTAGTGATGCAAAAACCTATCTTAGGGGCTCTAATTCCTTCTCCCAAGTACTTGTTAGACAAGTATGTATTTAACCATGGTATCAAATGCAAAGCTAGGAGCAATAAGTGGTGAATAGAGCATATTTAACCCTATAATGCTTTTCATTAGACAGCTTATTTTACTTGCCAAGCACCTACTGAGATCTTAGAAAACACAGTTGCCAAGAGAACTTTTTAAAACATAGTAACATTTCCCTTAGTTGGCTTTCAGTTTCTAGATCTGCCAATGTTGTCATGTGCTGAGTGGTTGGTTGGGTGAGTTTTTTAACTTTTGCTCCTAATTAAATATTGCAGCTGGATCCTTTAAATTAAAAGGGAAAACTGATGAAAGTAAAGGCATAGTTCTTGTTTGGGCTATTAAGAAGAGTAAAATGTCAGTCAGTATTTCCCAGGTACTATCTTTCGTGCATACCTGTACGTTTCCATTATCTGCATTCCTACTGAGGACAAAGGACCAAGCCTGTTCCCTCTAGCCAAGAAAAACATCCATTCCATCTAAGCTGCTGACATGAATGCATGATAGATTTGTGCCTGCTTCACCAACAGTGATTTCCCCCCTCCCCCTTTTCCTCCTCTTAAGACATCCAACACTTTGGCTGATATTTGGGCTTTCAACTTAAATTACACTTCAAAAATAAAAAGTCACTGAAGAACAGAAACACAATTCAAAACTTCTAATGGGCTCTGCATTCCTTGGTAAATATTTTCCAAAGAATGTAAAAGTAGATGGATTTTAGTTTCTGTTTTACCAGAAAATACTAGGACAGATGCACTGTCAAAATGTTTTAACTGAGCCTACTGGTTAAAAATTACTGTTTATGTGTAACTTCCTAAAATCACTGTGGTAGTACAGCAGTCCAGACTATCAAATAGTTGTATGTTTGAGTATGCTGTTTATCATAAAAACACTTGAAGGCATTTTAATATTCTGTATTTTGAAAATGGGTTGCAGTTGAGTCTAGAGCTGTAATGTGCTTAGAAATCCCAGTTCAGTAATACAGGTTTGTCCAGCTTGAATGTGCTTGAACACATTTGTTTATTGTTAACTTAATACAGAGTAGTTTCTTCACATCTTTTACAGTGGTTCGTTGTATGAGCATTAAAATAACTGACATTATGTTGTCTCAACATATGCTTTTTCCCTTGACTATACTAGGAGCAATTTGCATGACAGTGACAGGGCAGGGTGGGGGTCAAATCTCTGCCATGTTTTAAATGCTTAGTCTTGTTTGCTAAAGAAAAAAACAATAACTACTGACTGAGTGCAAGAAATCAAAGTGAGACTGAGCTCCATGGGTAACACCCCCTTAAACTAAAAAGGTATGGAACTGGGAGTGTAAAGGGAGCATAAAACACTACTTGAAGTCTGCTTAAATTATTGAACTGGGATTTTAATTTATAGAAGCTTTATTGTGTACTTTGGAATGGGGTGGAAATAACACTGAATAACTTGCAGAAATACAAGAGCAGGGTTTACTCGTAGCTTACCCTGGGGAACAGATGCTCGCTGGAGCAGTGGTTTTTTTAGTTCATCTCTCTTAAGGTCTTGGTGATCGCCTAAATGCATGTCTTGATGGTGGGAACAAAAACATTCTATACTGCAAACTGTATGAAGGTTTGGACTTGTGTGTATTGAGAGAAAATGAATTCTTAAGATGAGGAAAGCAAGGCATTTGGGGTAAAAAGGGAATTGTGTTTTCTAATTGCCTTCACTCCTCAGGAAAATAAATATTGTTTGGTTTGATGTTTGACCTCTCTATCTGGCTGGTGTGTTCCTCACCTCTTCCTACTTCTCTACAAATAATTTATATCCTGTTGTAAAAACAAGCTAAGCTACTAAATACAAAGGGATGACTGAGTTGCTCAGTTGTGACAACTCCAAAGGCCTACAATTCTGAATCCCATTACCCCCTTCTGAGATGATTAGGTTGCCACTGAACATCCGGAGGTCTGAGTATATACATTTCTTGTATACATTAGTGTTTAGGTCAGTGTGAGTTAGATTCTGACAGCCAGCAGGAGCCTTGCTACACAGTTTGAGTTGGTAGGACTGGATCTGTAAACTGCTGTTAACACTGCGACATATTCTGTCGGGTGTTGCATGTTGCCTGTGTGGTTGTGTGGAGGATGCTGGAGGGAATCATTTTGCTTTTTTATGATTTGCAGTCTTCATAATTTTAATAACTACACATTTAACAGCAGAACAAATCTCTGCATGATACTACACTGAAAACTTAACTGTTTTCTGCCTTCCAACTTAATTACTTCAGTACAATAGCTTGGAAGCAACCTGTGAAATCTTTCTTCCTTTTTGCTTTCTTACACCCTTGTGTTTCTGAATGCAGCAGAGGCAGAGGATACAGCAAAGAAGGCACAGTATTTATTTTATGAGGATTAAGAGATGAAGTCTTGCTTTTAATTTCTGAAGAATTTTTCTGCCCATAACTGAACCTTCCTAATCTGTGTTTGTGGTCTGCTTTGCTTTATGGCATTTTAGCTTTTCATTTGCCTTGATGTAAACAACCTGCATCCTTACCTAAACATGATTTGCCTTGGCTTTAATTTTCTTTTCATAGATTAAAGCAGTAAAACCACCTAGTATCTCAAGCTTGAATACAAGCTAGGTGATTTTCTTAAAATGACAGAGATCACTTTAAAAAGTCACTTCAAAAAAGGAGAGGGTCCTTTATCCCTAGATCACTAGTATTTCCTATTTAGTTTAATCCAGAACAAAATGACAGTTCTTTCACTGCTAACTGCATATGAGTCTTAATAGCAAGAAGAAGAAGGGATGCCCTGGAAGAAAAAAGTTTGTAAAGAACTAAAATACTTTTGGCAAACTTCTTCAACTTAATGGACAAGTCATAAACTTTCAGGCAGAAATAGTTCTTATGCTCTCTGTCAGATTTTCTTTTTCCTCAGCTCTTTCTTTGGGAGAGATCTTGGGGCTCCACGTCTTACAGACCTGTAGTTACTGTCTTGCTCTTTAGAGGACTTGGCTTACACAGCACTGGCTTTTCTGAGGTATTCTATTGCTTGTCAGTGATACCAGTTTTGAAGATGAGTGAAATTTCACAGCGTTTCCCTGTACCACATCTCCTTGCTGATTCTAGGTGGTTTTCAAGGGAAAGCTTCCTGCTGTGTATTGTAAAGTTTTGGCGTTCTTGATACGCAAAGTATTGTAGGAAAAAGTGAAGTTGACTACATAAAATGCTATAAAAAGTCTGTGAGGAAGCAAAATAGGAATCTTGCTTTTGGTTTAACATCTTTTTCAGCTCTAGTAGCTCTAGGTTTTAAGAGGAGCAAGAACCCTATACAACGTGAAAGCCGCATGGCTTTTTCATTTTGGTTTACTGCAGTTTTGGACTTGCAGAGCTGAAGTTTGAGATAAGTGCTTATCCTGGTACAGAATTAAGTATACTATAGCTCTGGGCTAAGACATTCCCATTCTGAGTGGGAAGAGCTGACCTCATACTTTGACCTCCCTGACTTTGACAGGACCTAAGTGGATTTATTCATACATTTAAGATTCAGCATATGCTTCTGTACATTTCTAAGCCACAGCCTTGGTGACAAACAACTCCAGATTAGTTGTATAAGATGGGTGATAAAGGTGAATAATACCATTTCACTCAGGATATCCAAACTGCGTCTGAGGTCTTTCCAATACTATAACTCTGTATTTCCCAATAATGTATTATGCTGTGATATTCCAGGTAGGGTAAAACATTCTTTTCCAGCACTCCACTGTTACAGTCACTTCTGTGATGGTTGTCTTATTTTTCCTTTTTAATGTGTGTACACAAAATGAAGTTGGTTCAATTACGAAGTCTGTGATGTACAGATTCACTCTATCACCTAAAAGCCTGAGAAGAGGATTTTTTAAGAAATAACTACTGCTGTACATACAATAAAAGCCAACTGTCTCCATGTAGTGTGCTGTCCTACATACCTAGTCTGCCATGCGTCAACAGATGGTTTTCTACTCCCCATCAGTAATTTGACCCACTGTGTAACACAGTGCATTCACCTGTTTATTTAGGAGCAGAGTTCTCCCACTGCGTTGTACTGTGCTGTTTCCGATAACCCCAGCCATTGTCAGGTAGCCCTTTCTTGTTTCTTGAGAAATCACCTGAAACATGGACTGGGTGGGTGTCTAATGGAAAAAGGAACTGTGGAACTCACTGCAGTCACTTGTTCTTTACACTGTAAGTAAGCATTTGTAATCTGGGGGGCAAAAGGGGAGGAGTGTTAGAGCCTAGATCTTGCACAAAAGACACCAGTACTAAAATGGGCACAGCTCGGGAGTAGGGTTCTCTCGTGATGATTTTACTGAAGAAGTTATGTTCTATGTTAATGCTGCCACAAAGCCCTACCAGACTGAGGGAAAAAAACAAAACCCACCAAAACCGGACATTCATATGCAAATAGCTGCCATAATGGTTTTATTTCCCTTCCCAGAGTGCTGCAACTTCTTTTGCAAGGAAATTGTATGTTATCTTACAGGGTGTTACTGCCCACATTTCTAAGCCTGTCTATTGCATCTTCTCAAAGTGCTTAGCTGAAATTTTGTAATAGTCTCCTAACAAACCCTCTTACTTCCCCTTCCTGCTCTGATATGGGGTGAGTTTTTTTAATTTGAGTCATATAATTTGTGTATGCTACTGAAAGGGACTGTAGTGATAGGACAAGGGGTAACGGGTTCAAACTTAAACAGAAGAAGTTTAGATTGGATATAAGGAAGAAATTCTTTACTGTAAGGGTGGTGAGGCACTGGAATGGGTTGCCCAGGGAGG
>JBCJKH010045647.1:102039-113079 GCA_039877255.1 Loriculus beryllinus | reverse complement strand
TAGTTTTTTCTTAACCAACAGTAATGTAGTGTCTGTGGGCTTTTTACTGGATTCACTGACTTTTTCTTACTATTGTCAAAAGCAGTTTTCATCATGTTTGCCTTTTATATGTTATCTTGGCAAAAGTAGCTAGAAAGTTTTTCTATGATACATATACAACGATGTTTTATTCAGAATAGAATAGTTAGAATAGTTTTAGTAATTCAAAGTGTTAGAGAGACATGAATGATAAAAATTCCTCGGAGTCCAAGGTTATGTTTCTTTTCCAAAGCAGAATTACTTCTTCATATTTGAGTGTTAGGAGTTTCTATTTGTTTTTTTCCCCTTGTTTTGCATTTTGAATTGTTTGACAATGAAAACCACAGCTGGTCATAACAATATATCATTGGAGTAGAGAATTGACGTTTCATCATCAAATGCAAATTCATTTCAGCCTGTGAGGTAATATTAATTTTTTTGCCAACTCTTTTGGATCATGAATTAAATAAGAATTGTAGAAAATTAATTGTTCTTTTGCTGTTATGCTGGTATTCCCAAAAGCCACCTACAATTTGAACATCTCCATTTCCTCATTATCACTCTTGCTTCAGGCTGTATTATAGAGGCATACGAAGCATGAGTCGCCAAGGTCACTCAGGAGACTTGTAGCAAGGCAGAGATCCACACATTTCTTCCTGGAGACATGCACCAATACAAGAGTTTTCTAGTAGAGAATGGAGATCTTAATTATTTGTCTTTTCTTTAAATATGTATTTTATATTATTTAAAAGTTTCTTTTGAAAGATCAGGAAAAATTTAGGAGGACTATATCGATGCAGCAAAAAGGAAGAAAATACACTCTGTTAGCAGACTGATGGAGTTAGGCTTGTGAGCTCTATACTGTCTCTATTTATGTTTGTTTGGATATAATTTTTATGGCTCAGTGTTAAATTCCTGAAGATGTTACTGTGAGACAAGAGAAATATCCCTTTCTTCAGTGCCATGTGTAGCCTGGGCTGAATAGTTTAGGTTAAGGCAGAAATCTAATTGAAGGAAAATTTTTGCCTGACACCCTCATTACAGAGCTATTTATGAACACCATAGTTGTCTTTGCTGTAAACATGCAGGCAATGGCCATGCTGTTTTCAGCAGCAAACGTTGTTATGCTGAGGTTGACATAATTTTAAATTGCAGCTTACATAGCAACATGGGCTGCATCAATGAGGTAATTTTAGCACAAAGGCAGCTCTGGCACACTGACTCAGCACTTCTCAAATCCATCTATGAAGTTGTGCATATTCCAAGGTGGTGTGTTAAGTAAGCATCATTGTTCCCCTATTACGTCTTTTGCAGAGATGGAGTAGATGATGCAGACAGCCAGGGAGATGGCAGCAGTCAGCCTGACACCATTTCCATTGCATCCAGGACATCACAGAACACAGTGGACAGTGATAAGGTAGGACTGAAATGTGAAAATAGACTGCAGCTAGCCACCCCCAGAAAAATGTAAGTGAAGAGCAGAATAGAATGCAAAATAAAGCAACCTAAGTGCTCATCGTATTGCTGTTTTACATGGTAACATCTTTGTTGCTGCAGCTTCTTTGTGGTTAATGTGCAGAGGTTGAATTGGCTCTGAAGAAACGCAGCCCAGAGCAGCCTTTTCTTCCCTAGTAGAGCTTGCCCTGTGGGAGTCAGGTTCTGAATCAGCAAACGGTTATGTTCCGTATTTTCCCTCTGAGCTAAAATCAGTAGTCTGTTGGAGGGAATACAGGTGCTTACACACCAATTAATACAGCAAAATTGCGATCCTGGCTGGTATCTTGAGAGCCAACCCTTTTCAGAGAGTAATTCTGGACCCCTCTTCTCATGGACATATGGTGGAGCATATGGATGGCCCCGAGATGCACTAGATTCTGTTGGAATGCTGCACACTGTTGGCACATACGTACTTGCTGTTTTGCTTTTCAGATGATCTGAGTCCAGATTCCCAGCTCCACTAAAATGTCTGACTTGAATTTGTCACCCTGGTACCTCCAGCTGTGGTCTTCAGCTGAATTAGCAGTTGGTGGTAGGAGTAAATGGGCTGTTAGTAATAATTTGCCTTAGCTACACTGATGGGGTTTGTCATCTCCACTGAATGTCCATAGTCTCTTCATGTGTTGTTTTGAAATCGTGTATCTTACTGCAGAATTCATCCTTCTGCACCGTTACGGATTTATGTGTTTGTCAGGGCTTTAACTATGCTGCCACTACACAAAGTGTGTCTTCACAAAATCAGAGTTCAAGTCTGTTGTAAAGTTCGTAAATAGGGTTCAGCACAGACATTATTTTAAAAGCTGGACTCAGAAATAAGAATTAATTGCAAATAAGTTACCTTTTTAAGACCACATGCTGTATTTATCTTAAAGGCATATTCCTATGCGTTTGCTTTTTTGACCAGTAATGTGCGTTAGAAAAGTATTAATCTTCACAATCCAAAGGCCACTGTAATGTATGCAAATACTTTGCCCAAAGTTGAAGAAGTGTTTTCTTATGTCTTCAATCCACAAGGAGTTGCCTTTCTTTTCCATGTTTTTCACATTTATCATTCCTGAAAAAGGCCCTGACTTAGTAGAGTACTTGAGCTCATGCTTTATTTTTAAGTATTTGCATAAGCTTTGCTTGTTTGCTCCAAGCCCATGGACTCACTTGCATGAATTGTGGTAGACAGGCAAGGTATAGGTAAGATGTTCCATATTGCATGCTGTAGCTGCGTAAAAGATATATAGTGCCAACAGCATAGGAATCGGTCTAACCTGAAAGACAACTCATCATAGCAACAGTTGGTTTAAGGATGCAAAACCTGAAAAGGTTAAAGGAATTTCTATGCAAAACCTTGTTTGAACTTACTACTGAATGTATGTGAAATAAACAAAGCATCAGATCATATAGGGAAAAAATTCATACCACTGGGGAAAAGCCAAATCAGTTCTAGGACTCTGTTACGTTTTTTACTTTTTAAGTGGGCAGGTTCACTTGGTGATTTAAGGCTATCTGTGTGTTCATATGTCCTTATATACATTTAATGAACAGAAACAAATTCCAGTGTACAGCTAAGCTTAAATATACTTGCATGTGCTTTGCGACATCTGAGCAACTATCATCACAGGATAGAGAGGAAGTTCTTACTGAACAGTTTCAGTGTGTTGTTGAGCTTACCTTCTAGGACGATCTGAGTGAATCTTGTTGGACTGGGAAGATTTACCTTCTCACATAGACTGAGACTGAGTTACTGACTGGCACTGGACGACTGTACCATATCATGCTCTCTAGTTAAGGTTTCTTGGCTGAGTTGGTAGTGCTTGGTAAACGCTGTAAGCTATGTGCTGTAGTTAACTCACATGGTACTGATAACAGCGCTGATAGGTAATATATTCAGCAAACAGTGGTTTTCCTGCTTATTTAACTCCATTGTAGTCAGCAGCTATTCCCAGGAATTCAGAATCAGGCACTGATTTTTTGGAAGTTGTAGCCCCCATGGGTGACCTCTGTGTGTGCCCAGTGAGATCTCTATCCAGAGGAGTCAGGAGAAAGAGCTCCTACTTCTAAAAACTCTGGCTGCTTGCAACAGCCTCATTTAGAAACACACCCAAATAGCTTTGAAGTGCTAGCAGTGTGCCAAGCATAGCAGCAGATTAATCCTGAACTGTGACAATCTTTGTATTAACTCAGTACCAGAAGCAATTCTCAAATAATATTTAAGGGTTGATATTACTCTCTGAAGACAAAATAATTCAAAGATTTAGTTAACATACTTTGTCCTTTCCCTAAATCTTGCTATTACACTCAAGGATTACCTAACACAACAGTTAAATCTTCAGACAAGAATGCCAAACAACATTTTAGACAAAGGAGACCACAGCCTCTCTAAATTTCACAGCTTCAGGTAGCACTTCTGCTTAATAACACTCCTTGTGCCTCAAGTCATATGTATTTCTTTTGATCTATTTGTGAGCCATCTCCTTCTGAATTCCAAGTAGTGATTTCTGTCTCCTCTGTCATCATGTTGTAGCCCTAGAGCAAAACTTTACCTTTGCATTTGAAACTTCTGAAAAAACGGAAGGGTTTTATTGTTAGGTGGAGTGAGATAACATTACTGTAAATGCACCAGTGATTTTGCTTGCTCCCGAGATAGCTGAACCTAGCCATAACATTTATCGGGGGGGTTATTTGGTGCAGAGGGTAGAGTACTTGACTGGGGGCCAAAAGAGCTGACTCCTAGTTCCACTCTGCCACTCAAATGTTGGATGCCATCACAAATTGCATCTCATGGCACATTGCACTTGTCTTTATTTTTGTTTGTTTGGATTAGGAATATGGGGGAGAGACAGGAACTCTTGGAAACACTGTATTTGTACATTAATTATAGCATTATTCTGTGTTGGGATAATTTGGTACAGATCCAAATTCAGAGCCATTTTTGTATATTGAAGGAAATTCACCACAATCACTCTGCTTTGAAAATATTCTGAATTATATGCCTGACTTCAGAGGTGTTCCTAAGCCTGTAAATATGCAGGCTGACCTTCCTGGCTGCAGGCCGTGTTCAGGTGATTGTGTGAGACTCTTCAGATTGAAAAAAAAAAAAAAAAAAAAAAAAGGACAAATGTGTTAAGAAAAAAAGAGAGAAAAAGAGAGAATTGCTTTTTTTACATTAAATACCTATTTAAGTAGCTTCTTAAATCTTGATCTTAGCCCTTAACATCTTAAATTTGCTTGGCTTTTTCTCTCTCAAAAATACATAAAGCAATTATCCCTGGACTCAAAAATTTCATTTTCATTAAATACTATATAGTAGAAATGCAGACTTTAAGCAATGTCTGTAGATCTGCTCCTTTGTAAAAAGAAAGACAAAGAGAACATACAAAATGTTTCTTTTTCCGTTTGCAATATATGGCTTTTTCATATGCAACCTGTAATCTAAAAAATTTCATACACAGAAAAAGGATTCTTTGGATTGTCTTTTGGTATCATATAGAGGGGGAAAAGTGGGTTCATAAACTGAACTCAGTGCTGAAGAATCAATAGATAATGAATGCAATTACAGTGAATGTAATTCCCATTGAGCATCCAAGTCAGGTCCTAGGTAACCTACTATGCAAAATTTCTTCATCCTTTTCCAAAAGGCAAACTATACAGCTTTTGTTCTGTACAATAAGCCCTCTTCAGCATGCTGTCTAAAAACCTCTCCTTAGGGACAAATCCTTGCCCTATTCAGTTCGCCGCAGACAGGATTTCAGTCCTTGTATTTGGATTCAAAGCAGTGAGAAATTGCATAAAGAAAATACCAGTATGCAGGGCATTCTCATTTGTTAAGCCCATTGATCTTTTGGCTTGCAAAGCAGCTGTTTCTGGCGATACTGGTCCATCTTCTAATGGCTGTTATTTTGTTGGCTTTTGCAGAATGCTGAGGAGAGCAGTTCTCATTTCCTCCTGTTGTTTTTGGATGAGGAAAAAAGCTCTGAAATGTGAACTGAAAAGTTTTTACTCTCTAAAAATAAATATACATGGTATGCTTTTATTTTTTCCATTAGATACTGAACTCAGCTCATCTTCCTGAAGTCATGAGATTGCAATTGTGAGCTTTTCCATATCAGTGATACTGTATAAAATCTGATAATAATAATTTTTCTAACTGAAGGTAACTGGTGTTAGAAGGGAAATTTTAGAATTAGGGCTTGTTGGGACAAGTCTGGGGTAAATTCTCCTTTCTTGAAAGGCTTCTAATCAAAGTGAGATATTGTGAAATTGTTACTGAAGTAGAAATTAAGAGCTGAAGCAGGACGCACTGCTTCAGATTCTTCCTTAGGAGGTATTCTCAGTTCTTTGGAAGTATCTTTTCCAAGTAATGTAGACATGAAATGTGCCTTGATCCCCCCCTTTTTACCTTGTGACTACTAATCATTTTGGGTTTGAACTCGAGAAAGTTGTGCTCCAACATGCTAAATATTTTCCTAAATAGGTAGTATTTCCATGAACTATTGTCTAGTGTTAACATATGCAGATTTAAATAACCAAAATCACCAAATGGAAATGCCCACTAATTCAGTGGTAAAGGAAACTTGTTCTGTCACATACCTCGCAAGGAGGACATAAGGAAAATTACTATGTTTATTAGATGCCAGCATCAGCATATACAGTTCTAAGTGGTCAATCAGTGCTTCCCAGCATAAATTAATCTGGAGATTAATGATTGAAATTTAAGTGCCTAAAACCAAAATTGAAAAGCCAAAGATCCCACTCTGACTGGGCAGATTACAAAGAAATGGAGTCCGTTAAGGTGACCAGGAAGTTTACAAATATTTCCTTCTCTGAAACTGTTGATCCCAAGAGCTGGAGTTGAGCCACTTGCTTCCAGCAGTGGGAGTTAGAAGCTTTACTACAGCAAGTACAGAGCTCCTGGTTGCTGAGGGCTGCCATCATTCCCTAAATGTTACTGAGGGAAGTCTTCTCTCTCGCTCTAGCATGAAGCTGACCTAACAGCCCAGCACAGGGCATACCCTGCTCTCCCCTTCACAGCACATGGATCCTGCAAATAAGAGGTGGATTCCTATGTGGTTTATACTGACATGAAGGCATAGGCAATTATATTTGCAAATTTGTATTTATTCACAAGCTCAGCTGCCTAGCCACTTGGAAAGGGAACTAGCCCCTTGGAGCACACTAGCACTGCTACTATGATCCTTGCCACTACCAGAACTGCCCATCAGGTCTGCGTGGATCATAAAGCTGATCTCACCAGAGATTTCTCTGGTTCTGGTATTAATAACATTCTTTTCTTCTCTGCTCTCAAACTGGCCTGTAATCAGCAACAAGCCTAAGGCTTCTGTCAATGGTAGAATGACTTGGAAAAGCTCAATTAAAGAAATGAAAACATTTTATATAAAATAAAGAAACAATAATAATTGTTCAATGAAAATCCTCTTGAAATCTTGAAATACGAACATCAACATAAGGAAAAAAATTTAAAATTTTGATGTCAATATAGAATCATAGAATCGTTAGGGTTGGAAAGGGCCTTAAGATCATCTAGTTCCATCCCCTCTGCCATGGGCAGGGACACCCCACACAGTATGAAACTTTACTTTGTTAACTACAGAAAATGCAGACATGGGATAAAAATGTGAGATATCTGCCTTTTTCAGAGAGGGAACTAGAGTCACAGAGAAAGTAAAACAATGCCATAAGGCAAAGGTATACATTAGATTTGTTAACAAGAGCACTTTTGCTGACTGAGCTGACAGCTTAATTTCTACTTAGTTTCTCAGCAAGGGAAATTATATACCAAGCAGAGCTAAACTATAGAGCAGATATCTGTCTCTCTCAAATGCTTTTGTCTCTCTTCAGTGTTACTGAAGTATTTGATAGCTTTCAGTTATATGCTTTATTTTCCTGAAGCATTTTTTTTTTCCTTTGGACCACTGTTACTAGGCTTTTTAAAATAATCTCTAGGCTCTTATGAAGTATTTGCACAGTTAGTAATCCAAACCCCCTATCCCTCCATATGGCATAGTGTGTGCATCTCATGGTCTGAGTTCTGCCCATCTTTGACAATGCAATGTGTATTGAGTCATACACAAAAAACGCATTTCTACTGCAGCAGTAGAAGAATTTTGAGAGACAAGAGCTGTGGAGCTGCAGCAGTGGTTGTGTGTGGTCAAAACATGTATCACTATGGTGTGAAGTCTATGCAGTACTTGAGCGGTGGGACTGAACTGAATAGAAAACACATCAGTGGGAAATAACTCTGTTAATGGGAGCTATAGATTGTAGCTGATGTGAAGAAAGTTGAAAGGTATGATATAAATGCGGACTATGGTAGAACTAAAGGAGAGCATGGTGATGAAACTGTGGAGCAGGTGGTAAAGCAGGTAGTCACTTAAATACAGAATCTGGAGTATTTCTTTAGAAATCTTCCTGTTTCCTGGAGCCCTGTGAAAGATGACACATACAGCGTTAGCTGGCTAGGCATTGACTAGAGGATACTTCTTCCTCCAACCTGTGTATTTTACTCTCAGTAAATTAGATTATATTTAACCACCATGAGTTTCTGAAGGGCAGAGGAAGGGATTGACTTGGTCTCATTTATGTAAGTATTGTTGTGGTTATTCTGCACTGATCCTGTCCAGGCAAGCAATGTGCCAGAATTCAGTAGTGTACTGTCTAGAGTGCGGCTCCCTTATAGTAACTGATGATGAATTATGGTACCACAAGTAAAATTAAATTTATTAAATAGAAAATGGTTGCTGACTGTTAAGTGATTTTTTTTTTCTTGTAAAAATATGCTAAAGAGAAGTGAATTATGACTCCAGAGGATATATTTCTATTAGTTGGATGCTGCCTAGCATTAGTGCAGTTGTCACACTGAGTTCTTACTGCCCTCACCTCTGGAAAAGGGAGAACATGGTATCTATCAAAAGAAGACCTGCCATAAAACATCTTGGCACTTTAATTAGCCCTCTTGAGTGCTCACATAGGTTGTTAACTCTTTTTGAGATACTGTTATGTAGTAGCAAAATGCTTAGCTTATCGAGGAAATCAGTTGTTCAGCCAGGAGCTGACATCTCTCTCTCTAATGTTAGTTTCTTAAAATTTCCTTAGGCTTTGGGAGACCTCTCTATTTTTGCTCTGAATCTTGGCTGGGACCCCTGCAAGTTCAACTCTTGCCTGGATAAAATATACAAATATATGTGTATCTTTTTTCTGTAAATGGTTCCTTGAAACTCAGGTCATTGAAGTGACACTTAGAGCTGATAAAACTGCTTTATCTCTGCTGGCAGTGCCTTCTTAGAAGTAAAGTTGCCTTTCTGATCGCTCATGCTCAGTCATATTACTATGGATTTTGGTTGGTTGTTGTTGTTATTCCCTCTCTTTCCTGAGTATTTCCTTTTGCTTCCTGTATTTATTATCAGGAATGCAGCACTGCCATCGTCATGAAGTGTTCCAGCTTTTGAGCTGCAGGGCTGTAGTTGCCTGTTTCCATTGGAGATATTTCAGTCTTTTAAAAAAGTATCTTGATGCTTCTGGAATAAATGGTAACACACTCAGACTTCCAAATGAGATCAACCCAGGGCTGATGTGCTACACACTCCTTGTTTCACTCACTGTGCAAAGTTGCACAGACACCCACAGAAAACTCTGAACCCCAGACGTGATCCAATGAAAAGTGTCACTAGCTCAAAGAGTTAGTGATAAGCCTATGCTCTGCCTTGATATAACTTAATCTCTGTTTCAGGGACCTGGATGATAGGTCTTACATTGCCTTCTTTTTTTTTTTTTCTGTACACTGGTCACTATGACTTGCAGCTTTACAGTAATTTACCCACCTGTCATCTACAAGTGGAGTCAGTCAGCAGCTCTCTTTCTGCATGTATAATGCACGTTACACATGATCTCCGGCTCCTCAGCACAGGTATTAATGCTGGCACTACCTATAACATCAACCTCCCGGAACAATTCTGGGGCCTTTGGCTCTTTTTGTCTGAGAACTTTAAAAAAATGGACTTTGGACTTCACTGGATTGTAACCAGATTTCAAAATGAAGGAAAAGCTAATTATTACCAACCTTGGTTTTCAGCCAGGGTTAATCCTGTCTTGAATTACATGTTCTCTGTCTTTTCCGCCACCGATTTCTAAATGTAACAAATAGATGATCAAACAGTTTACTTCTGAGAAGTGACCTGTCAAGGGTGCATGTGCTGCTGAGAGTAGGGACATTTGCTTTCTCTTGTTGCCAGCAAGCATTTGTTGCAGCTGTGGGCTGGAGGTGCTGCTGAAGACAGGCTGTCTTGTTTCAAAGGGCTTTCTCAGAAAAGGTGTATGTGTTCTTTTGAAAAACAAAGTAAAACAGGAGCAGCTGCTTTTAAAATATGACATTTGTTGGGAGTGCTTGCAAACTTTGTAGTAATTGCTTAGGGAACTTTCTCTAAAGTCCTAACCATGTAATGAAGCTTTATCTGTTTCTTATTGTACTGCGTGGCTGGACAACTTCTCCCACAGCACCTAAGAAATGATGACAGTGGTTGAATTTCACCAAAAACTCCCTTTCTTTATCTGGTACTTGAATTTTAACAAGAAATTTCCCAGAGATTTGAGTGTTTTGCACAACCTGGCTTACTCACTGTGAAAACATAGCAAAGCCAAAACAAAGGAAAGAAGGTAATACAAGATTTGCAAGATGTTCTTTCTTTTTCACCTCAAAGACCATTTAAAGTAATATGAACAGTGTCAGATTTTTAATTATATGATATGGAAAAAATTTTAATTGTTTCAAATTTCCCTAATTTACTCTGAAAGAGGAAAATAAAAACCAACACAAACAAACACCAACACCATGCTGCCTGTAGGGAGTTCCTGCCTACAGAGTTTGCTAACTGTGGAGCAGCCTGTAGTTTCATTTCATGGACAAAAATAAATGACTATCTGGAAACACGGAACAACTGTAATGTCCATGGATGTAGAAATCTTATTGTTCAGTGGGTAATATTCTTGGGATATTACTTTATATCAGACACCATGATATTTGCCATGCATCTTAAATACCTCAGCTGGGAATTCTGAAAGCACTTTGGAACTTCAGTGGGACCTCTGCTCTCAGACTGCTCGGGCGCAATTCCGTTCCCAAAAGAAAAGCCATTCCTGTGAGGCTCTGTGAAGGGTAACTGGTCATCAGTCACAGGTTTATTTCCAGACCAGTGCAGAAGCAGCAGGTATTTCCTTAAAACATCTCCCAGTTTTTTATTTGCAGCTATAAATAACTGCAGATATGAATCTAGATTCTCCTGGGTGATCAGAAGCTGAAAAGAGATCCAACTGAAAGTCCCCAAAAGTGCAGTCCTGGGGAATCATAGAATCATAGAATCACTAGGGTTGGAAAGGACCTTAAGATCATCTAGTTCCAACCCCCCTGCCATAATCAGGGACACCTCACACTAAACCATACCTCCCCAAGGCTTCATCCAACCTGGCTTTGAACACTGCCAGGGATGGAGCATTCACAACTTCCTTGGGCAACCCATTCCA
>JBCJKH010045647.1:68197-94569 GCA_039877255.1 Loriculus beryllinus | reverse complement strand
GCCAGGTTGGATGAAGCCTTGGGTGGCATGGTTTAGTGTGAGGTGTCCCTGCTTATGGCAGGGGGTTTGGAACTAGAAGATCTTAAGGTCCTCTCCATCCCTAACTATTCTATGATTCTAAGACAGAGCTGAAGTTGTGTTCTTCTCTGCATTTACCTTTATGAAGGGCAGTTCACTTCAGGCATCAGGTTTGTAGAGGCTGTTGGCTGCCATCACTCCACCATGGGGTCTGAGGGAGAGTCACTTACGTGTCCTACTTCTTTTTTCCAGGTACTTTATGTTTTTAAAAAAGCTCTGTGCAAGTCTTGGTTTGACACTTTAGATTTAATCAGAAGTCTCTAGGTATAGTAAGAATCTTGTTCCTGAAAGCATTTTTGAGTTGGGGAAAAAAAAACATCTCCAAGGCTGAACACCAGGTTATAAATGACGTAAGAATAAGAACATACGAAGGAAGGAGAAGCCTTTAAAAACGTGACTTAATGTTATTTTTTCTTTCTTTTCAAAATGTGGAAGCAGCTTGCGATGCTCAGAAGCTCACAGAATCTTTTTTTTATGCCTAAAAAATACAGCAGTAGAGATTAATACATTGGTTTGTTTTTAATGAAGTGAATCTTGGTACTGGATTTGAATATTTGCTGCAAACTCTTTTATTTAAATGCTTTCTTATTTATGGTGCCATGCTTGGACTGCTCTACGTAGCATTATCTGACTATTAACTCTTACAACAAGATGGATTTCAGGATTAAATACATTGTGAGCATTCCACATTCCTTTTAAGTTGCTGGAGCCCAAAAGGGCAGGAGTGTTAGATTATCCAGCTGCAGCCATTCCTTCTGCAGAGACCAGTGGCACATTATAGGGGCTGTGGTGGCTGAGCAGGAGAGAAGTCACTGGAAGCAGCAACTGGATGTGGAGCTTGAATTGCACATCCTCTACTCACCACATAGGGTAGGTGACCAAACTGTTTCATATGCAGAGAGAGGAAATGGTGGCCTTGATTCAGCACAGTGTAAGTGAGGTCCCTGCTGGGCATATATTTATTGTCCTTTGAAGTCAGTCACATTTGAAAGTTTTGTGTTTTGTTTGCTAGGTTATGGTCAGTATGCACAGTTACTTTTCTGCATTGCCAGCCTAGAGATAGCATTATGAGCTGTTGTAATGTTCAGATGATTATTCCACTAGTTGTTTCCATTATATGACTGGTCATAATTGTCTTTTTGGTGCAGAAAAATAAATGTTTCTTCTCCTTGGGTGCAATATGGAAAATACAGAACTCACTCATGTGAAAATGTTGTGTAAAAGTGCACATATGAGCTGCTCATCACACCTGTGTGTTCCTACCTCCACTTTTGGAAACCAGTTATGAATCCAGGCCAAACCCTGTCTCTTTTATGTGGAGACTGACATTAGTGGGACCTGAATTTGTCACCCCTCTCAACCAGGTTATTGTTTTGAACCCTTATGCTTGAAACTGGAGGGTCATGTGAGACTGATACTGGCTTTGAGCCAACACTGATCTTTTAGTCAGGCAAAGAAGAGTCATGTTTTTAGATCCAGAGATTAAACATTTCTTTCCTTCTGTCGCACCTATTTCCATTGAAGAGTGTTAGTTGCATGAAGAGTTTCTGCCATTTAAAGTCAGCTGATCCTTAGAATAACTCATCTTCTGTACACTCCTGTCCAGGTTCTTCTGAAGTGTGTTCTTGGGTGAATAAGTGTATGGAAACAAACTCCTAAGTGGGTGATAATTTACTTACCTGATCTCCAATATTCATGTATTATTCTCCTGTTTACTGCATAGTGTGCAGTGGTTTACTCCATTTTCATTTTTTCTAAGAAAAAAATTAAATTTCCCATCTTTCATTTCTCCATACATGTAGGATGTAAGATTCAACATCTTTGTTGCCTAGGAACTTAGATCACTGATGCTGTCCATGAAGTGCTTTAGTCACATCATCAAGTTTTAATTGCATCAGTGATTTGGCTGGATGAAACGACTGGCACAGTTACTCAGGTCAGTACAGCTCAGTTGCACCTGCAGGCAGGTATTATTTTTTGTCACAAAGTGTAATTAGGAAAAAATATATTGTTTATCTTATTTTATTGACTTCAAATACAGCAGAAATCAGCATCAAGTTAAATGTCATTGTTGAGTAAGGCTTTTGTGTTAATGGGATAGGAAAAAGAACAGGAAGAGGGAGGACAGTAAATAATGAGTTGCTCAGTTACACAGAAATGACAAGAAGACGTGAATTTAAGGGAGAACTGGCAGAAGGAGGAGAAGGTATCAGGTCAGTCTCTTATATCAGTGGATAAATTCAGCATGTTCCAGCAAAATGAGCAATGGGAAGAAATGATACTGTGACTTTCTGGTCAGTTCTGTAGACTTGAACAGTAACATGACTGTTTCATCTGAGATGACCTGTAAAATGGAAAGTGCAGGTCTGACCACCATGGTTGATATTTTGCAGAGATCAGAAATACGCTCAGGCAGTGTGACTGATTAGCAAGAGGTGTAAATGAGGAATCATGCCTAGAGAACAAAAGGTGAGGAAAAGGAGAATGAGAATAAAGCCTAGAGGCTGAGATGGGGAAAAGAGCAGGGAGTGGAACAGCTGCAAGCAGTGTATGGGAGTCCCTCATAAAGCAGAGGAGTGGGCAAAGCCCCACCATGTCCACAGTCCTCTGGAGAGCTGGCTGTGACAAGGTGGCCAAATGGGTCTTGTTTGTCTGAGGGGATCCCAGTGAAAGCAACCCATGGCATGGGACCCATTGTGACTTGATTGTCTGGATGCAGCTGAAAAGGAATTTGACACCATCCAAAGGTACCGGGGAGCCTGTTGGCTCTTTCCTTCTCTAGAAATGAGATGGTATCACTTAAAGACACATATAGTGCTGTTGTGCTAATGTCTGTCACAGAAGAGTAGGAAAAATGCTGGAATACTGTCTTTTGGAGTAGGCTTATTGCAAGTAAATTACAGACCATGACTAATGAATGCATTTGACAGCAGAGCTTTTGATTTTACAACACATTCATAACACCTTGGAGCACTTAGTGCCTTGTTAACCCAATCAGCATATGCTAAAACTGCCAAAGCAATCTGAATAGCTATTAATCACATGCCAAACTGTCCAAGATCATGCTTTGTTATTACTGCAGAGGCAGCTAAGAGTAGATTGGGAAAGAAGCATCTTTAAATGTCTAAATGCACAGGCAAGTGATTACAGTAAAGCCAAAGAATACTAAATCAGAAACTGATACAATAAAGCAAACCATCATACCATAGACTGTCTTGCCTCATAGGCAATAAAAGAGCTATAGTAGTGTGGGAGTGAAAGTACCTTATCCTGAAGCTGTAAGAGCCCTACAGGATTTGTGCTGAGCAATCACTGATAGTACTGTTCCATCCTAAGGGCTGTGCAGGTTGTTTCTAATATATTGCAGAAAAAGGAAGCATTAACGAAACATGACTGCAATATGCAAGCAAACAGACCTGGACTTAAGTACTTATATTGAGCAACATCAGATTGTACCCATGGCGAGTCATTTTCAGCCTCTAGGGTTCAGGGCTAACATTGAAGTACAGTTCAGCTGTCAGGCACAGGTGATCCTTGATCTCTATTGCAAGACAGCTTTTAAAGGTGTTAGTGTGATCAGACCATTTGCTCCTGTCCAGAAGGAATGGGACAAGGGATCTGTGTCACAAATATGCTGCATTAGCATGTCCATTAGGGAGTTGCTTTCCAGTTTCTGTTCCAGTTCCCATAGTAGTCTTATCTGCTAGAAGAGTTGTCTCACCTGCAGTAGTCAGAACTGCTGTGATTTCTAGTGACATAGTAATGGGTATCTGTGTACCTCCATGAGATATAAATAATACAAAGAATCCTGAGAAACCTTCAGAAATTGTGTTTGACCTAAAAATGAAAAACAGCAAGAGGATTTGTAAGTGTCAAATAATTTTGTTTCGTCTGTGAACTGATGAAGAGATTGCTGTTCTCAAAATCTGCTGTCTCATTCTTAGTTACTACAACTGGATTGCAAACCTGGTATATACAATGGAATAACAATGAAACTACAAATAAAGAACCTGAGTTAACAATGGATTAAATCCAGCTCATGTAAGCAATGCCATTTAGCACCTGTTTATGGATAATAAAATTAAACTAGCTTGTTTTTTTTTTAATGAGGTTATAATTCAGCTAATAGAGGAAATAGTGTCTCAGTGATAGACTTTTGTGGGCAGTTGATTTGGACCACATTATATTTTTACTAACAAAGCAGAACAATAGAAAATAAATATGACATGTATTAAGTGGATCAAAACCTGGTTAGCTGACAGATATAGATATAAACAGAATTATTACAGGGCAAGCAGGTTTGTAGACAAATCCTGAAGGGGTATGTTCTTTCCCATGTGGTAGGAGAAAGTGTTAAACTTAATTGTCTAAGGAAATCAAGTTTTTTTTCATGGTTTCCACATCTTGTTTGTGCTTTGCTCTCTCATAACTTTTGTACCCATTGGACAGTTTTCCAGCAAATTGACAGAAGCTTCTGATCTCAAAAATAATTTCTATGGAGATCAACATAAAGGTAGGGAGAGAGAGATCCAGAAGCGGATCTAATTAGGAGAAATGCAGTATGAGCACATGTATTTATGGACATACGCATTACTACAGACTCCACGTGGTATAGGTGCTTGACCGTCAAGAAAAGCTGAGAGACTGACCACACAGCCCGGATCTGTGGAGAGCTGGCCTACACTGGTTCTGCTCCATGAGGACTACTAGTTATCTGTGAGAAGATGGAAAAGATGAAAATGTGCCAGTAATGTCTTCAGCTGGGTGAGCGGTCAGGAGCAAAACGAACAGCCTGCTGATCCAGATAGCTTGGTAAGCTTGGTATAGGCAAACTGGACCAGCCCTAATACATGAAGGCCTTATAGAGGGAAGAATAACAGCCAGTCTGTTAAGCAGAGGGGGTGACAATGGGAGACTTGTGATTTTACAAAGCTGTGGTGGTGTTTGCCATGCTAGAAATGTGCTAATCCAAGCTGCATGTTTCTTGCAAAAAAATTCCACCAAAAAACATTAGTTCAAATGCTAGCCTGTACTCTATCTCATGAAAAAATAACTGACACTATCCATGTTTCATAGACACAGAAGGGAAATAAGAGAGTGAAGGGGTCCAAGGTGTAAACACAGGACAAGAAGCAGAATTGGAGTTAAAACCAAGAACATCTATGTCCCAAGCAGTGGCCTTCTGCTAGGTTATTTTAGCTTCCTTATCTGTATATTCCCATCTTTAAGCAGCAAAACAAACCATCTGAGCATAAAAAAAAGCACCTTCCTTATATGAAAGTTCGTAACAGTTTTGGGGCACTCAGCACTCTTGAGGCATAATTATGCACTGCTCTGTTGCTAACTCTTTAATATTTTAATCATTTTGAGAGCACATCTTTAACAGCATATACAAGAGCAACAGGATAACAATAACAATAAAGTTGTGTTGTGTTCTTGGTATAAACTTTTTGGTTTGGGGTTTGCAATTTATGTGCTCTGGAACTGGATTATTGCCTCATAAAACAATGCAGCAGCCTTTTCTCATTTAGTTAGCCATCCATTTTTATTAGGGTGCTCTATAGACTGCCTGCAATAATATTGTAAAGGTGCAGAAGTTTCATTATTTCACAACAAGCGGCTAGCCAAGACCATTATTATTTTTACAACAGCTGGGCTTGCTATTGAAATATAGTTTTGATTATAACCTTTTTCTTCCTCCTTCCTCTTTCTCTTTACCAAAAGCAGAGATATGCAATTTTTCTTCTTCAGACTGCTTTTCCACTGCCCCACAGACATATAATCTTCAGTGAAATGTATGGATTATAATGGGGGGAGGAGGGGGAGAGAGTGTGTAATGGGAAGAGATCAGTGATAATGCATTACTGGAATACAGCCATCCTTGAGAGATCTTATAAAAATATCCAGTCTTCCTAAGCTTTAAAATCTGCAGTTTGGACAGCCTATAGCTGTACTATGGAATCTAGTTCTGAATTTTCCCCTCACAGTTCTTTGATGCTCAATTATTGTTTGGGTTCTGCCCTCCCCACCACATTGCCATGACAACTCATTGCATAAAATCCAGGGTTCAGGCAATAAAAGCCGCTGCTTTGGAGCTGGCTCCAGGCTCGTAAAACTTGAAATTGTTGCTCAGAGAGATTACTGAAGATTAATGACTCTGCTCCAAACACCACGGAGCACATTTCTGAAAATCATGCTAATTAAATAAAAAATACATGCAGGCAATGTGTTCTCTGAGTCAGGAGTGTTAACAACACCTGCTGGGAGTGTTGGAGTTGCTGTAACTCAGTAGTAAAACATCGGTGGGTATTATATAGTTTCTTTATGCTAAATAGCTACAGTGTTTAATTAGCTGTGGTGGTTTTCCTTTGCCTGTTCTCCGGTTGTAAATGGAACATATTGACCTGGGCTTGCCACTGGGGCTGGAGCAGGTTGTCTTCTCCTGGGGTGGTGCTGTGTGTCATGCTTGTTCAGCCTAACGGCCCAGCTGATGAGACCAGCGCTCTGTTTCCTGCCACCAGCCTCTCATAATTTCACGGGTGCATTACTGGTCATAAGGAAGATGAATACAGAGCTGCAAATTGCTTGAGCTGAATCATAAAACAGGACTTGTTTCATGAGCCCGTTAAGCACATGCCCCTGATGTTAAGCATATGCTGTACTCTACTCAATAGGAATAGAGTTAGCACTGCCTTGAGGTTAAGCGTATGTTTTTAAGTCCTGCACTAGTTTGAAGGTCTTCAAAGTTGTGAACCTCACTGGGACAATGAATTAAATACGCTGATTATATTTGCAAAAGTGTTAGCTATTTTCATATTCAGTAATAGCATCTTTAATATTACATGCCACATTAGGTGTAAGCAGCTGTCACACAGCAGGATTTAAAATTATCTTAACAAGAGTCAAAGAAAGGCATTTTGTCTTCCCCAAAGACAGTAGTACACAGTTGGTTTAGAGTTTGCCTCTCTGAAGGTAAGCAGCATTCCTCAGGGTAGGTTCCAAAATTACATCTGTTCAAGAGCAGTATGTTACAACCTTATATTACTAAAATCAGAAGAAGCATGTGTACTAGGAAAAGCCTAGCTTAGGAAAAAAATCTCCTGCATTCTAGGGGGATAAAAATATTAACTCAAAACAGATGCATAAAGGCTAGGGGCATCTTTGTTGCATACAGCAGACCTTTCAAAATCTGTTTCGTATCGGGGCTTTCGCATCAGAGCTCTGCTTGTGCCCGTCAAAAAACCTGTAAGTACAAAGAATTCACAAAAACCCCAGAAAGTGTCCATGATGCCAAGCAAAGAAGAAATACATGTCATCTGAAAGGGAACAATAATTCATTCTGAGATCTAAACCTGTTTTTAAGTTAGCTATTTGTATGTTAACTTCCTCAAATCAGAAGCTCAGCCATCTGTTTCAGTTAATTGTTTAGCCTTTGGCTGAAGTTTAATCATTGTAGGAGCAAGAGGCAGTGGAATCAGTAGTCCTGAAGGGTTCTCAGGAACTAATCCCATGAGACTGAATTTAGCATCAAGCCTCAGTCCTTAAATAAAGGGTAAATTTGCATTACTGCGCAGGGTAAAATCCCTGCTGGGACCAGCATGGCATAAGTCTGTAGGAAAACATACTTTGTTGCTCCTGGTTTTTGTTTCCATATCCAGGACGTGATCCTCTTTGAGTACTACTAGATTCTAGTCAGAATAGTAATGATAATAATAACTAAATTTGGACCTGCATATTTGCCAACCTGGTGTTCATGGCTGACCTAGTCTGGCCTTCTCCTGCTTGTGGTGGGCTGTAGGCCTGGGGTAAATTGTAATGAAAACCTAAGCAGCGTTCAGGCAGCTGGGTCAGCTTTTCCTTTGGGGTCATTTCATGTCAGTTGCTGCAGATCAGATTTGTAGTGTGTGGGTGCATGTGCACAAAAATTTAGCTTGTTCAATATTTATAGAATATAAAGCGGTCCTCCCAGTTTAAGGCTAGGATGAATGTTTCTGTCACATTAGGAAGGCAACCCTATTTTATTCTGCAGCTGCTGTTTAAACATGACGAGGTCTCTTTCTAATCTTAGGCAAAGTTCAAAATGAGATGTTGCAAACATCTGCAAACTATTACTGGCTATGCCTGCTAGTAGAGGTAATAAATCATAGCCAAAAAGAGAATCAAATGTCTTAATAGTGTTTTTGTTCATTGCTTCAAAGTTTGTCCTCTTTCAGTGTTATCTGTTCTCTTTTTTAGTGCGGTAGTCATTGTGCCTGCGAAGAAGAATGTGTTGTGGGTGAGGTGGGTGGGATTACAGTGGGATGAGGGTGACACCCTTTATTTTAAGTTAGGAGGAAAACAGCAAACACCGTGGCTTCTCTTTTCCAGAGTAGGGGGAAATCTAAATCAATCACAAAAGCGCACCCTCTGTGCTATGTGCCAAAAACAAGATGGGTGGTTCTAACAGAATATGGGCGAGAGGGCATTTCATTTCCCTCCAGAGGGGAGATAACAGATCAGCTTTCTCATTTGTCATGGAAACCTTCTGTCAACCCAGTAACAATGACGTCAAGGTGGCAGTGGCACAGTGACAGGGTTAGTTAATGCAGCACACACCTGTTGAACTGCCAGAGGGGAAGGTATGTTGGCTTTTACATTTTCCATCCCTGATTCTCAACAGCTTTGAGTGAAGTTTTAGAAAGTATTATTCAAGTCCCAGGGCAGTTTTCCTGAGCTGTAGTAGATTCATACTGTGAGCAGGTGGTGCTGGAGCTTTCGCTTGCAAAGAAATCCAGCTAAGAGTCGTTAGCTCATGCAGTGCCATTCTATAAACCATCCTATTTGGGGTATTATTTTGGAGGGTGATGAAAGTAGACTTGTGCCTCAAAAGAAGGGCACCAAATTCCTTCAGTGTATTTGCTTTGCTTGAGATCAAAGGTTTTGCTAGAGATTACCAAAGGGACTTTTTAGAAACACTTCTGTAAAAAGGGAAAATCAAACCTATATTCCTTACAGCACTTCTGTAGCTGTAGATATGCACCAATAAGCTGTAGCCCATTTTGGGAATGACTGTTTTCCCACCGTTTTTTTACTGTTTTGCTTTTGTGTTTAGTGTTGTTGAGTGGCTACTTTTTATTGTTGCAAAATTACATTAGATCACCCTTTCACTTCATTCAGTGTTCCCTTTGTGACTGCCTTCCCATTTTTAGTAATTAAAAAATGCTTTAAGAATTCCTTTAAAAATAAGCTTACTTTTTTTTTCACCAGAAAATGTGTTAGGAGCAGAAGCAGTTAATTTTTGTTGGAATGTTCATGTTTACTGGCAAAATCAGAAATGTTGCGTTTGCAGAAGACTAAATCATTTAAAGAATTGCTCTGTGTCAATAGCTGATGCAGTTTCTGTTACCATGGCTAAAACATGAATTCATATTAGTTGCATTTCATGTCTCTGATAATTCATTAATTCAAATAAATTAAAGTAATCCCTTGTTACTGCTAAGCGATATGCATGAAACTTAATATTTCCTAGCATATAGTTTATAAAAGCAGAAGAAAAGCCTATGATGTGGAAGATGATGCCAATTATATTGGGTTACAAAGTAGAATTAAGGCTGAGAAAAGAATGGCATAAAATGAGATATGGTGATTAGAAAAGGAAAATGGAGTTAGCCTATGTAAATGACATTACTACACAAATACAAACCAAATGTATGTAATGGAGAAAGTGAGTTGTAGAAATCTTTGCAAGAGAGAACTATCTGGGAACGTAATTTTCCAAATAGCCAATGAATTAAGATAACTGGTCATCTGATAATCCAGGGCATCCTAAGAGGGACAGATGATGTTAAATGGCTGCCAAGTTTCAAGGAGGTAGAAAAAACAAAATTAGATGATAAACATTTTATATTCCGTAGAAGATGAAATTGTCCTTAATGTGAAAGAAGTAAGTTTTGCTACATTAGGACTGTTACCATTGTGGAGAGTGTGTGTAAATACTCTGGAAGTATCTATGAAGAACTATAATTCTCTTCAGCTTCAGTTTGGAAAATATTGTAAACTCCTCTACATTATTTTTAAACCCCTTACTGGTAATTTCAGACTGACAGAAAGATCTTTCATGTGATCTAAAGTCACCACAGCATAATATAATTTTATTTGAGACTTTGTGGCTGGAGGACAAGAAAAAGACTTTATAGACAGTCTTGAAATAAGACTCAAAGTTCTTAGTAGCACTGGTAGGGAAGCTGAGACATGGCAAAATCTGAGGTCTAGTTTGGAAGGTGTTCCTTTTTTTCTTCATCACCCCATATCCATGAGATGTGACTATGGTCTCTATAATGAAGTTGCCTTCATTGTGCTTGGTGTATCATAGAGAAAATAGAGACAGGGAAGTGGAGCTAAGTCAGTTATTTCTCAGTGACCCACATCCATCTTTCTAGAAATAAAATAGCATCCCACCAAGTAAGATACTGCAGAATCATGTGATCAAATGATTTCACTGAATACTTAAATGCTTCTTCATTTTTATGGTCTGCTTCTTGTTTTGTCCTGATTGCAAGTATTCACATCAGTCCTGACTCACAAAGAACACAATTTACAGTTTAAGTCTTATTGATTTTTCCTGAACTTGTGCATACGTGTGGGTGTTCTCCTGAATTAGACCTATAGTTTGTGCCTCTTGCATCAAATTCTTTAAATTCAGGGGGAAGCATGAAAGAGACATTTGTCAGAATAATGAAATCTCCATTTGCCCCTCTAATTTTCTTTAAAGCCTTTTGTGCTGAACTATCTCTTTAAATTCTTCAAACTGGGGATTTTTATGAAAAGGAGAAAAACTTTGGCAAAAAAAGCGCCCCATATTTTCCTGATATTTTTTCTCAGTCACTGCCTTTTCTTTAAAGCCTTTCTAGCTAGGAAATGGATAGAAATGTTGAATTAGTGCAACAGAATTTATTAAGGGAACATAATCTGACTGGAAAAGGAGATATTCAGCCAAAGAAGTGTCCTGTTGGATATTCAGTTTGGGTAGGTGTGATAATATGATGTTAATAGCATGCAAACACAAGGATAGCAGGCAGGCTGTGGATGTTACAAGTAATAACAAATAGAATTTTTTATTCTATGATTCTATGAGCTTAAGGAAGTGCAGCAAAGTTTAATAATTTCTACTTTCATTTTAGATTTCTCAGTTATGCAGTTTGAGAAATAAATTTACTCAAAATGAATTAGTTTTTTTATTGGAATTGTTCTGTTTTGTTACAAGTGCTGATCAACAGTAAGGGCTGTTTGTTGACGTGGCTAGTTGCCACTGCTGGTATACACCATCTTATTTTGTTCATCCGCAGGCCCCTCTTTTGTCATCTGTCCTGCCCCAGTCCTGACTAAGCCCTATACTTTTCCAGTGCCTCTGTCCCTCCATGCATGGGCTCCCATTGTACCTCATCTGCAGGTAGGATGGCACAAAATCCTTTGCTATTCTGGCTGAAACAAAGCAAGTCATATTAATTGTCAGATCCACTGGATTCACTGTCCTTCTGCAAAAGAATTTCTTACACAGTTATCCCAGTTACTAGCAAAAGAGCCAGATGTAGCTCTCCTGAGCACAGGTCTTTGTCAATTAAGCATAAGATAGAGATTTCACCTAGGATTTTCAAAAGAAACCCAAAGGAAATAAATGCTTAATTCACACTGAACTTTACTGTCTTTGGGCTCTGTCCCTTCTCTGTAACTCTGAAATCCAGCAGTAGCTCTCTAATTGAGCTGTCCTGAACATGACCTCCACATGGCTTTAGGGACACATTGGATATGTTAATGTCAAACATTAAGTGTACTTAGAGTTCATGCTGAAAATTTTACACTCAGCTACCAAAATATGTTGTTTATCCTGGACACTGTTGTGTTTCATGTTGTCAAATACCCTGAAGATGTCTTAAGCTTAGTTCATATCTCCCTTGTCTGCATGTGTTGTGTGTAAAAGAGAAATGTGGTTTTGGGGAACAAAGTGTTGTGGATAAACATAGGCATCTATCTTTGAAAACTGAGGCCTCTATTAAATGAACTGAATCTATCAAGAACAAAAATGGACATGTTTGTTCAGGATCTTTCTTGCATAGGCCAGAGTGTTTTATCTGAAGTGCCTTCAGTAAAGAAAACTAGGCAGGATCTGCGAATGTGCTTATCAATAGACCTTATTATTCTGCTCATCCTTTGATAAATGAACACAGAAGGTTCTTTCAGGCTTCTCTCAATCTTCTGTTTGTTTTTGCTGGACTTCATTGATCCATATTTAGCCATACCTGATAATGTGACGTGACAACAAATGTAAATGGTAAAGTCAATGAGCACTGAAACAAAGCAAGTCAGTTTGACTATCAAACTCTTTGGATTTATATTCTTATTTGAAATAGAATTTATTACCTCATTAGAAACTAAACCAAAACACACACACAAAGCGCGTGCAACCATTTTTTCATTATAGCAGTTACAGAAGTAAATTTTATGGGAGGAGGGTTCTCTGGACATGCTGCAGCCAACTCTATCAAACAGAGAGGCCAAGAATGATAAAATTCAAAACCTGCAGCTGCTGGTTCCTTTGGGAGTCACATTACAGTAGTACAAGCAACAGTCTTACATTTTAAAAAGGGAAGCATGCAACTGCAGCCAAAGGCCTTTCAATGCTATTTTAGGTAAGCTGATCTGCGTAAAGGCCATTGTAATCTCTTGTGCTGCTCAGGTTTTAGGCGATATTTCCATTTCATAATGCCGTTTCTGTGAAAACATCTGCTTAGACGTGCCAGGCTCGATCGGGCACCCTGTTACATCACTTGCCAAATGAGGTCATGTCATGTAAATAGTGGTATTATGGAGAGGAGAAAGAAAGTCCCAGGATTTAACTGCTAGGATTCAAGCTGTGACCCATCGTGATGGCTGAAGATCATGCAGCAATGCTGAAAAGGATCAGTGGGTGCAGTGGACAAGGCAAGCAATAGGGAGGACTCATAAGTAATCATCTCCCTCAAGTTCCCTTTTCCACAGAGCCACACTGATGTAAGGTATGGGCATGCAACAGTTTTGCAGACTCTCCTGCTCAAGGTGAGCATTGCTTCAAGTAGAGTTTACCCATGCAGCCTATCTGCAGCAGCAATGGATGGTTTTTTATATGGTGATTAATGGGAACACTGAGCAGGAGACTTATATAACAACCAGTAAACTGCAGGCCTTAGAGAAAGCAGCTTGGAGGAAAGAGAGACGGGTCTGTGGGGTTGCCTGGCTGCTTCCAACTGCTATCATGTTAACTGCAATCACCTCATCCAAACAGTGTCTGGAGTTTATGTTACAGTCCAAGCCTCTTGAAGTGTGCTCTGAATTTACCAGAAACATTATCACTCTCAGGTGGTGAAAAATCATGGACAACACTGGGTGCAATAGAAATAAGCACTAGACACCCAGGCTGTGCTGAGGCCAGCCATGTGCCCAGTGCAGTGCTGGTGCAGGGCAGTGCCTTCAACCGTCACATGTTCTTTCAGCCTGAAGCCTGCCTGGCACACAGTGCTGTCTAACAGTCATGTCAGTAACATGCCCAGGTTTTTCTAGTATGCCCTAAATCCTCCTGAAAATTCCCACTCTGCATTATGACACCAACAAGAGGAAAGGGAGCAGGAAAAGTGCCAGCTGGTACCAAGTCTTCCTTCCAGTGAGTAGTGTTGGAGATGAACACTACTCACTGTCATCATTACTCCTAATGAGTTTTCTGTCATCTCAAATCTGCATTTCCCTTTATGTTCCGTTAGACCAACCTACTACTGAAAATCATTAAAAGTAACTTATCCAAATCCACCTTTGAGTTAATTTTGGGCCTAAGGCCCTGATTTATAGTAATGGAACCTAGGGACCACCAATAAAAAGAAAAATAGCAGCTATTATATCTGTAAAAAGGAAATGACTTGGAAAAGGAGAGGAATGCCAAGCTAACCTCTCCAGCAATGACAAAGGGGAATGAGACTTACAGAGCCATATGGCTTAGACATTGTTTGAATAATCTCTCCCAATTAAGAACAAAGCCAGTTTTATATAAAACATCTGTTCTGTGAATTCAACAATTTGGGCAAAAACATCAGGGGATACTCTAAATCCTTCATTGTGTTTCTGGTTTCTCTGTTCTGATTCTTAGCCATTTTGAGGAGCTAATACCCCTTGAGGAGGAGTGTTGCAGTTTCCTATGATGCTACCAAACATTAGTGCAGGCTTTTCAATTTCTGTATGGTGGGCTCCTTGTCCACGCTGCCTTCAGAGATACAGCCTTCACTGTTAAGATCTGTGCATTTTAGGATAGCCCAGAGTACCTGAGGCAGGTCATTGAAGATCACCAGAGGATCTGCAATGAATGGGCATCACTGGAGTTGGGCTGGGCTGAGGCACAGGAAGGTGGATCCATCAGCTCTGTTTGCTGCTCATAACAGTGCTGGGAGCTGAGCATGGCTGTCCACTGGGGAAGGTATCTGTCTAATGTAATCAGGCTTAGATATATCTAAAACACAGTGGTAGTTAGCCACTAAATTCTGGTTGCTGCACACTTGCAGAGGTGCAGTAGAGAGTATAAGATTATCCCTTCTCTGCCTTCAAGAACTCGCTTCTTACAATGGTACCATAGCAAGATAACATAGCTTTGAAGCAATCTGCAACTGCTTGTTTTGGAAATTTTAGCTTTTTATTTGACAAAGGGAGGGAAATCTGTTGTTGGTATTGTTTCAAATTATATCACTTCTCATAATTCCATTAGAAATGTAACTGTGCAGACAGCAACATACCTGCCTACAATAATTATCCAGATTAAAAAGGAAATACAGTCTGAGAATATCAGTATTGAGCAAATCTGATCCAGTGTACAAACTGAGATCTCCTTAGTTCTAAAGCATCCACAGGGTGATCTTATTATGCTTTTCCTCTGAGTATCATTTGCTTCCTTCCCAAGAGAGCATCAGTCCGAGGTCTCCGCTCTGGTTATTTTGAGCCATTGTTCTTCAGGTAATTGTTTTAATTTTGGTGTAATTTAAAAGCAGAGGTGGCTAATCAGGGGCCTGTAGATCCTCATCATTCCCTGGTGTTGATATCAGGAAACTGTAGGTTTTGTGACAGCAAGCAAATAGTGGAGGTCATACTCAACTGAGAACACTGTCTGAGGAGGGAACAAGGCTGCGGGAAGATTTTTTGATTCTTCCCTTCTCGAAACTCTAGCCACACAGAGGTTAGATAAAGACACATGTGCACATCGCCCACACTTTGCAAGGGCTCATGTGCTTGTCCTTTTTCTTTCTAAAGCTTCTGTTGGACTTGAATTCTCCTTCTTCAGTGGTACTAGGTATGTGATGCAGACAGATGAGTTTCTATTTTTATTTCTGTTTAGAACTCATCAGCTGCGTAGACCTTTGACTGTGCACACTTTGCCTGTGCTGTTTGTACCTGAAGATCTTCCACAAAGTTCGTGGCCAGAATACATGATTCTGTGTACTTGCTAGCAGTGTCTTGGGAGTTAATGTCTGATGGATCATCTGTTGACCAGGTCAAGACTGTCTGCTTTGCTCAGACTGTGCTGGACATATGGAAGAAAGCAACTAGTCATTACTCTCTGATTTCAATCTATTCTTGTGCTTTTATTAACCCTGGGTAAGTTTGGAGCACCCTGTGGCTGTGAAAGGCAGCAGGTAGAGATTTACATTGGAGGGTTCTATCAGTCTGCCTTTCTCGCCCTCTGCAACAGTGTCAGCAAAGGATTTTGGAGCCAGTTGTGCTGGCTCTGTGTCACTGAGGAAACACAGATGATATCTGCTCCATTTTGTGGTTCTCCAGGGAAGGGAAAGGAATGGAATTTGGGCAGCAGCTCTCTGACACAAATGCCATGAGGAAACCTTCAATCGTACAGGATCAGAAACTGATTGATGCTCTGATTCAATTTGCTGGGTGAAACAAAGTGAGTCTGGTCATCTTTATCTTCCAAAGCATTTTTTATATTTGGGTGTGCTGTTTAATTTGGGTCGAATTTAGTCTTAATTTCTGGATAAAAGGCTCCAGAAATATTCAGACAGCTCTGTTCAAGCTGTTCTGCAGATGTCAGCAGATGCCAGAGTCCAAAATCCAGCAGAGTTGGGATGTGGTTGTGTAGCAGGGACTCCAGCAAAAGATGCTGGATGGGAAAGGTATATGCTATTTGAGACCATAACACCAGATTTCCTTTCCATTAGCATATTTCTATGTCTGACGTGCCATCTCTGCCTCTATTTCCTGCTGTGGATAACTTACTGTGTCTTGATTTATAGAATGCTGCACATCCAGATGCCTCTCTTATCTCCTTGCTGAGAAGAGCTTGATGGTACATTTGGGCAACAGCATGTCACAATTATCCTAGCCATGTGTCTGACTAATTGCTTAAATACAAAGAGACCTTCCAGTGAAGCTCAAGCAGTGATCCCCCGTGGTCTGTCAGACAAAACAGAAAGAGTGGGAAGCACCAATTCCATCTTAATGGAAGATGGGTAGAGGGGTCTGAAGACTTAAAAAGGTTCTGAGATGAGTCAAGTATTTACCAAATTTCTGATTCTGAACTCAGTTTGGAGCAATTCTGCTGGCCATAATAGGATATTCATGGTTTACCTCATAGCTCCTGAAATAGTCTGTCCCCATACAAACACCTCCATACTGATGCAATGAAGCATCCACCAGAATTGCCAGAGCTCTCAGATCAGCATTCTTTAGGGCTGCAGAGGCATGAGAGGGAAGAACATGAGTTGTCTCAGTGTTTGCACTCCAAACAGAGCCTGTTGCAAAGTAAAAAAACTAAAGCAATTCTCTAGTACTGAAATGCCTCAAAGGCTTTTTCTGAATTTGATACTTGCCTCAAAACTCCCAGTAAAAAGAAAATCTCTATGAAATTACAAGAATTTTCAGAAAGAACTCTTCAGGAGATGAGATTTCTCATGCCTGTCCCCCAGCTAGAGCAACAGCTCCTGGATCTACTTCAGCTCAGACAAAAACCAACATCTAAGTGGTTTTATTCACTTTGTTGAATATCTTGATAAGAATGCAAATCCCATTCTTGCTCCTGCTGCTTCCCTCACCCACTTGAAATAGGCTGTTTATGGTGACTAAATGCTTCTGTCCAAAACTGGCTGTCATCCAAAACCAGATGGGCAGAAAGCCTAAGAGCAACAGAAAACTAGCTATTTATATTAGGGACACAGTGCCACACCACACAGAATGCTTTGTTTAAACTAGCAAAGCTCTGTGTCCTAATGAATATATGTAAATAAGCAGCTAAGTGTGGATTTCTACAACAATGTTGGCATATTTCAAAATGCTTAAATACACTGAGAAGTTCTTGTGACCCTGATAGATTCATTTTCCATTGCTGATTCTTTGACTGCAAATCATGTGTTATCTTGAGATTTGTACTGCAGTATAAACAACTTCTTACCTTCCTGAAATATATTGGTTTCTACCTACATCTGCGGATGCTGTGCACTGCTGGTTCAGCTTCTGCACATGATTTTATGATTGAAAAATATAATGAAGGGGAAATTGGAAGCAGGCTTAAGACGTTAATTATGAAAGGACTAAAACCTTAATTATGGCACTGTGCCACAGGAGGGAAGACCAAGCATACCAATATTTTGCATCCTTGTAAAAACAGAAAATTGAAATGCCTGCTACATTTGCCAGGGCAGCTGGCATTTATTCACTTACCCTGACACTATCACCACAGTATCGCTATTTACCAGTTTTTTGCCTCTCAGATCTTGGGTTCATGATTTAGAACTGCTGTGAAAGCCATTGCGATTTGCGGAATATACCATTTAGTTACCCATTTAAGAAGTGGCAGAGGAGTCTTTCTTCATACACCCATTTCCCAAATACCTGCTCACCCTGTTAGAGAACTATTCATTCTCCCTTTCCTTTCAACTAGAGTAGATTTAGTACTACTGAAGATCTATTTTAGAGGAAAGGAAGGCCAGCCTGTGACCTCATAAGTTTTTCATCTGCACTATAATAATCAATATGCCTCTGGTGTTCAGCCTTGCTTACTCTGGCTGCTGCTTTGTGGCTGAAACGTAGACAGATGCAGCAGTGGCCATGCACACATACTGTGATACAGGAAAGACCATCTCATTGTAATCCTGCACTAGCTAGTATCTGCTGGTTCCTGGAGCTGAGCTGGCTCCTGCACTTGAAGCAGCCTGGGTGCCCGTGCAGCAAGATGTGACCATGCCTGGGATCATTTTGACTGCTTGCACTTCACCTTCCCACAGCTGACAGGCATTCGGTTGGGTGTTCCCAGAAGCAAAAAGGCTCATGTAAGTCATGACAAACCTCATGCACCAGAGTCCAGGGTATAACTGACATAAACTGCTCTGATCGATGCTCAGAGGTTTGTGAGCAGTGTCCTGTGTTAGAGAAAGGAGTTTTCAATGGCTGCACGGTTGGGTCCCTGCCTTGCACTGGTGGCATAGGGCAGGGCTCCATTCTAGCTCCGATTTGGTATGTTTAGAACATCCTGATGAAAACACATACACACTGAATGCACAGTGATGCTTTCTAGCCCAGGATCAAGTGAATGCAGATGATGCTTGATGGTTTGCTGAAGGCAGGCACTGTGGAGGTGGGCTGGAGCTCCTGCTAACTTCTCTCAGGACATATGGCACATTCACTCCAGACTGCTTGGGGCCTACCTGCTTCCTCATTACATTTTGCTATTTGCTTCTATTTCCTTTTCTTCCTGATTTGAAGGCTGTTGCTTGCTGTGTAATTCATTAGATTTGTTCCTGTGTCAGGTCTTTCAGTTATGCCTTGTGCTTTGCAGAGGCATGTTGCATTGTTACTTTTATTTTTATGTCTCTCCATGATCTTCATGTGCCATACACAGCTTAGACTGCTGTCTGGGTTTTAAATGTATCCAGTCAGTGGCTTCAATGGTGGGTTTTATCACAGGAATAATAAAAGTGAACATTACATGTTAAAACATGAAGCCATTTACCTGTGAAGTTCAACTTTAAGGGCATTCTCTATTTTCTTTCTCTTTCCAAACCAAATGCAATATTTGTGAGAAACCAGCAGCCCATCTGTATTCCAATTTGCGTGCTCTGGTGTAGAGAGAAGCATACTTCACTTCTCTGACATTGGAAAATTACTCTTTAAGAACAAATGAAGTAACTAATAGCTTGAGGAGGGATCACTTCATAGGTGAAAGAATTTCTGTCATCAGGAATCAGATGTATTTGCATTATTCCTCAGTGGCTTACAAATTGTATATGTATTAGTATTATATAGCTTTCTAGAGGGTTTATTTTGCTGTGGGTTAATTTGGTAGGTAAATGTTCTTTATGGTGTGGTGATATGTAAGATACAGAAGAGGCATGGCAAATACTTGGAAGTTCTTGGGCAAAAGGAAAGAACTCCTTTTCTGTTCTTTGTGGCTGGCACCTAAAAATGATCAGTGGGGCCCCGCCTGAGCTATCTGCTTGCACCTACAACCTGCACCTGTAAAAGGGAACCTGCTTAATTCCTCCTGCCAAAGAGGGTGTCTCTCCCTGAGAATGCATAATTTTAGCACTGCCTCCAAACAGCGAGTTGGAGCCTGGGGAAGCCCCGGGCCGTGTTTCCATCCCGAGGATGTTGGAGGAGCAGGTGATAGAAATTCATGTGGCTTCGAGGAGGCTGAGGGAGGTTATCTCCCTCCCTTGCACATCAAAGGCAGGCTTCTAAAGCCAGTGTGTGTGTGCATCTCCCTTGCTGAGGAAGAGCTTGATCACGCTGGGTGCCAAGCAGTTCCTAGAGGGGATGATTGCTTCCAGTTCTCATTATATTAATTCACTATGTTCAATGAATCGGAGAAAACATGAGCTGAGGGATAGATGGTCCCTGAGGATCACGGAGCACACCTGCTTCCTCTGGGATAATGCTTATAGGTGTTGCCCCAATTGAAGCATCTGTTTTTACTACAGATGTTGAGTTATTTGAGAGGGGATTGACAAAGGTCTGCGATAAACCGATTTGAGGTCAGCTGCCCCTCAGCCTGCAGTGAGGAGGGCAGCATTGCAGGCAGGGAGCAGGGTTCCTAGGCTGATGCTCCCTAGGAAGTGCCTTGTTAGTTCGAAATTGAAAAGCTGCCTTCACTAAGCCTTTTTTCCTGGAATATTTCAGGGCTCTTTCACCTTTCCTCCTTAAGCAATAAAAATCAGTTATTTTTGAAAAAATCAACACAAACCATCTGAAGATTTATTTTTTTTTTTTATATTCCCAAACATCCTCTGCCTATATCCTTGGAAGTGGTGGGTCTTGGAATCCTCTGTGAACCAGCTTCTTCATGCCCAGACACAGCACATCATACTTAGTTAAGCACTTCGAAGGAGGAGAGTTAATTCTTCATAACAAATTAGCTCGCTGTGTGATGGCAAACACGGACACCTAGTGGTACTGGAGTGCAGGACATGTAGAGACTTGAAATACACCTCTGAGAGAGCAGGTACAGAGGGTATTTGTTCACGTTTTCTCCTAAAAGAACAAGAGATAATTGTTTTCAGAGAAAATATATACAGCATAATGTGGTGGATAGAAATATTACTTAGCATGGACTGGGAGAAGAATTAGGGGAAATTCATTACATTTGGTAAGATTTGTCAGTATATTTACCAAGAAGCAATCAGTTTTATTCTTGTGTCTTAAATATCTCATGCCACACTAAATCAAATACCATATTGGATCAGAAAAATTTCCTGCTCCTCAAATCAGTCCATAGCAAAAAACCCTCAGCAAATATTACAGCAATAACTTACTCTTAGCATGCATGTGAATGTTTATATTCCAGTTATGAGGAGATTATGTCAGTGTGATGAATGGTGGGTTTGCTGATAAACTGCATAGCTAGGTGATAAACTGATCTCTTGTGCACTTTCATCAATGCACTTAGCTCTTTCTGCCAGGATTAATGCCAGCATTTTGTCTGAATGGCCTGGAACAGCTGCCATGGTTTGCTTTGTTTGTGTTTTCTATTTATTTACAAATAATCTTTCAGAGAAATATTTCCTTCTTCTTCCCCAAATCTAGCATTTCGTCTACGGCAGAGACACAGGACAGGTGAGAACCAGTCCTTGTCCACTGACCCCTTTCTGTAATTGTAAATGTCACCCCTGTGAATGAATTTTCTTTCACCCCTGCACTGGACACACAAGCCCCTATGCCACGGAGTGGGAAGGCAGGCTGTTTCCACAGGAGTGTGCATTCAGGGCTGTTTGGGCTCAGATAAGGGATTTTGTGATTGTACCAGCTGAAGAGTGAAGTCTGTAGAGATGAGAGTGCTGTCCTCAAGGTTTCCCTCATTCAGGCTGATAAATAGATCCCAGTTTCCACAGATACTCAGCAGCTTACAAATTTTTTCCCAATTCAATTGGATTTACAAGTTATTTCTTTAAAAATATTTTATAATATGCTTGGGTTTAGCTTCATATCCCAAGAAAATGAGATGTATGGTATTACACTGTTTTGAAGCAGCTTATTTACTATTCTCGTGTTAATAACTTTTGCATCAGTGAAATAACTTCTATCAAACTTGGCACTGAAATAAGAACCTCAAATATTCCTGCATGCTTCGGGGAAACAGGCAACACATACAAGAGAAATACTGAAAGGAGTGTCCCTAGTGACAGGCAGACACCAAGAAATCCACATTGCAATGGACCATTAAGAAAGATTCCTCACACCAGAAAAACCTTAGATTTGTGCTCACACCTTTTTAGACACCCAAGAATCCAACTCCTGTAAAAAGCTAAGCTTTGTTACCTCTGCTGCTTATGCAATCACTGCTTCTGTTTTGTTCTGCTATATGCACAAGTGCTTATATATCCAGTCTCTAGTTATATAGAGGCTATGATTAAACAGAGACCAGAATTGTTCATCAAGAGTCAGAGCAGGGTGTGGGCTGAAGAAAAGCAGCAGGTTGCCAGCGCTCAGTACGGAAGTAAGATGATACATTTATTCTTAGACACAAATCCTGGAAGTCAGCACCTAATCAGTCACTCTGCGTTTATGTATTTACACCTCTGCTTTCCATCAGAGAGAAGCTTTCTCATCTGCCCCTTCAAGATTCTCTAGTCTCCCAAGAGGTCCCTAAAGCAAGTTTGGGAAGATGAGAGCATGTTTCTTGCCTTACAAAAGAAAAAAATAAAGTGTAGCTGTTCCCTCACTACTGTGTTAGCAGGGGGGAGTGTGTCTAACTCATGCTGTAGAGAGGTGAGCTGGAATTTGTCCTGCCACGAGGGACAGTGTAGAGGCAGCCTGGGCTATTGCCAGTCCAAGAAGTCACCCCAGAAACTAAAGCAATAAAAAAAAAAGGAAGGTTTCTGATGGGCAGTCACAGCTAGAAAACTGACTGTAGCTAGCATTCAGTACGTTACTGCGTATCACTCACTTCAGTGACAGTGCGTATCTCACTTCAGCCCAGCAGGATCAATAAGGAAACCAGAGCCACAACATACTGAACTTTGACAAAAGAAATTATTAACTTGGCTTCTAAGGAACACAAATCCTGCCTTTGCCAGTGTAAATATGATGCAAAGATGATTGCCTTCATCCTACCCTCCCTAACTTCTATTGCTGTTCCTTTTTTTCCCTGTTGAACCTGGGCAGTTGTCTGGAGGGTGTGAACTAACGGTGGTGCTCCAGGACTTCACCGCAGGCCACAGCAGCGAGCTCAGCATTCAGGTGGGGCAGACGGTGGAGCTGCTGGAGAGGCCAAGCGAACGGCCAGGCTGGTGTTTGGTCCGGACCACGGAGCGGAGCCCGCCTCAGGAGGGTCTGGTCCCCAGCAGCGCTCTCTGCATTTCCCATTCCCGCAGCAGTGTGGAGATGGATTGCTTCTTCCCTTCAGGAAAAGGTAGGACCCAGTCTGGTGGGTTTAAGACCGTTTTGGATTTCCCCTTTTGTATCCTGTAAGTGCAAAGCTGCTTGGGCTGCTCTCGCAGTCAGCGTGGGTAAAAGGCTGTTTAGTCTTTAGTGAGTTTTGTTACCGGATCTCTGTGAATGGGCACAGTGCTAGCCTAACTCCATTTCCATGAATCAATGTTTGTACATGTGCGTCTTTTGCTGTGTGGTGGTCATTATTGTCTGGAGATTCTGGATAAAAATAAGACCTTTAAACAACAAAGGGACTGTTTTCAGTGCCTAAAAATCTACAGGGAGGGAAAGTCATGTTGTATACGCTCCAAATTGTGGATATGTTATTTTATGAGTGCCACAATGCACACTAGTGCATGGTCTTTTAGTATATCCCTGTTGCCTGTCTACTATTGCAAAGGAGTGCAAAGAAGCCACCAGTGGGTACTGCTACACTACTGACATGTGAACTGGAGACGTTGTGTGCAATGGCACAGTACAATGGGAAAGACTCCTTTACAGCTAGCAACAAAACATATCCCTGGTATTACCCTGAGAGCGTGGGCTTCACCCACAATGAATGGTGAAATATTGTTTGTCTCTTTGGTGTCTGTAGCCTATTCAGTTGATGTTCTGTTCTGAGCAGTGTGTGTCCTGCATATAGCAACCATGCAACCAGGCACAGGAGACGCTTCAGACTGATAGACCAGAACAAATCCATTTCAGGGCAGCCAGAGCAGGTCTCCTTTTGGTTGTCCCCTGATTTTTGGCCATGGATAACACGAGTAAGGTCTAGGGAAGAAAGGCTCCAGTCATCTCACTCCCACTTCAAGCCCCCAAAATGAATTGGCTTTTAAAATTATTTTTGCCTCTGTATTAAGGGAAATAGAATTCAATCTATTCTTGTTTGAGCAAGTTAAGCTTGGTGGTTTTCTTTGTTTTGAGAAAAAGCACTGAAACTGGGCTGCAGTCCATCCTTGCTCCTTGCCTGCACTCCCACTGTGGAGGCTGGGAGTGGGGCTCATCCCCAGGACAGAGCAGTGTGGTAGGGCCAGGGTCTGCAATCAGATTTCCCTTAGAGGGCTATCTGATTTAAACCTTGGGGAGGAGAGCTCAGCTTTTGCTCTTGGATTTGACCCTCTCAGCAGGCCTCATTTGGTTAAGTGCTTCCCTTTGCCCTGTTTTGCAAGAGGGAGGAGGCAAAATCAGTGCTGGCCATCAGCTCTGTCTGTGGTGCAAACTCCAAACTCATCATGCACTTCTTAGACCCACTGCTGTGTCTCCTTCCTGCTGCATGCCAGAGCCCTGCCCTGCTTCTGCTGCCACAGGAGCCTGTCCTGGTGCTCAGCTGTCTTTTGAGAAGCACTGCACTTGCTTACATGCAAATTAAATCTGTGAATAAACAGAAGGGCTGGGTAAAACTGAAAATCAGCCCTGCCTGCGTAACAGTAGTCACTGCCTGGCATGACTCACAGGAAGCCAGAGACGTGTCTGCTGGGTGCATGGTCCTGCAGTCGGGCCTGTGTCCTCTGCTGAAGGACACTGTGAGACACCACCCAAACTTCATTTCAGTGCGCTAGGTTGTAGAGCTTTTCCCGAATTGAAATAAAACTGGAAATTACAGGAGCAAGCTGTGGAAAGGGATGCAGGAAATGCTGAGGAGGATGGAGACAGTGTTGCAGAGGGGTGCAGACTGGTAAGAAACATGGGGACTTTGTGTCTGGCACAATTGCATGAGCATCAGGGCACAACTGCACCACAGGTATGGTGTGACAGGCACAGTGCTAGGCTGTTGCTGGTGGGACCACAGCCGACTGATGCCTGGAAGTCACCAGGCTGTGTCAGCACAGCACTGAGTCTGTGCTAGCACACTGTGCCTGCCTGTGGGGCAGGTTATCTCATGTAACAGGCAGTGATTATTTCCAGGTTGGAGCTGGCTCTTGTCCAATCATCTCAAAGCAGGTGCAGAGTCAGCCTGGGGCCGGCTTGCTCCAGCCATGTATTCATGTTACTTCCTTACATCTCCTTCCCACCCAGCCGCAGTTTTCTTCCTGCGCATACCAAAGCTGTATCAGGAGCCTCAGTATTAATGGGATCTCCAGAAGTGCTGCTAGAAATAATAAAAATAACCACCCAATCCACAGTTTTGGCCAGAGTACAGCAAATAGGTTCTGTGTCTAATCAGTTCTCCTTCTATTAGGAAAACAGGAAATGTTTTAAACTGAATGAACAGATTCTGGGAAAAAAGAAGGAGTGGTAAATTTAAAGGGGAAAATTCAGTAGCCATTGGAAGGGCCTCCTTGTATCATGAGATGCTGGAAGGATTAGCATAATAAATGGCTCTGCCTGTTGATATTTGTGTCCTTTAATACTTTCAGTAGCCTTAGGCACGTGCTGGACTTAGAATCTCACCCTTGAAAAATTTCTGGCCTTTCTCTGCAACCCAAAACAAAGGCTGGCTCATCTTATAACAACATCAAATGGTGTCCCCTGTCTGTTTCAAGTATACATACAGAGTTTCAGAAAAGCAGGTTAATTTTACTTGCAGTTACCAGGAGACATAATTCTTTGTTTTACAAGCACTATAATTTCTAAAACAGAAAATATTTATTCACAAAACTTAACAATTCTAACAGTGGAGTTTGCCATCTATGATAGAAACATGCAGAGGTTTTGACAAGTATTAAAACGTAGTTGCATCTGCTTAGTGGGAAATTACAAATCACAGTGTCCTATTATAAGTTATGGTGGACCATAAATCTAAATTATGTGGCTCACAGAAGCTCTCTACCATCCTCAAAATGAAAGATTAAAGAAGCTAATTGTAGCCAACACCTGAACAGATGACGGCTTGAAAGATTTGGTGGTATCACTAGAGCATTTGGTAGAGCCTCAGTGCAAGCCCTCATCAAACAAAAAAAGTCCTTTTTAAACAGCCTCACTGAAAGCCACTGGAAACTGAACTTTGTGCTCTGTCACTTCCTCACTTTTTTACTTTATTCATTTGAAATTAGGTAATGAATTAACATAAAATATTGCATAAGGAAAAGTGTGATGCGAATGTAAGAGAACAAACCTGAAAGAGAACACTTCCTACCTTTTGTAATGAAATATCTACAGATTTCTCTTGAGGATGAAAACAGTAAAATTGCAGAGACTTTAAGGACTGCTCTCCCAGCCTTCTGTTTGACTGCTGGCTGTGTTCCTTTGGAGGATACACATTGGATTGTTTCATGACTTGGCTACAGCTCAGAGCCCAAGTATAGTTCTGCCTGTCCTTCCTTTCATAGAATCATAGAATAGTTAGGGTTGGAAAAAACATTAAGATCATCTAGTTCCAACCCCCCTGCCATAAGCAAGGACACCTCACACTAAACCATGCCACCCAAGGCTTCATC
>JBCJKH010045647.1:42013-63790 GCA_039877255.1 Loriculus beryllinus | reverse complement strand
GGGGTATTCATGTCACTATGACTACAGCTGTACCACAGATTATACCTGTTGGGTACATCAGTATATCAAGAAGACAAAACTATAGTCAAGTTCTTGCACAGTCAAGCCTTAGAGGCAGTGTCAGTCTGAGCACCCCAGAGTAACTAGATGAGCTAGGCAGCCTGACTAAGCATGGCAAATACTTGTCTTTCATGGCAAGCTGCTGCAGCTACAAGTCATGGACACAGGCTGCTGGAGCCATGTTCTGAGAGCTTGTGAATATCTGTATTTCTCTGACATGGTATTTCATTTTCTATTTCATTATCTTTTCTTATTTTCAGGATGGCATCATTAGATATTCCAATCTGATTTCAGCCATGTGGACTTATTTAGGACATACCAGTAAAATCAATTATACTCATTGCATCAGCTGCTTTGTCATCTAATCAAAGTAAAAGGCCTCCAGTACTTTACCTGGAACTTTATTTTTGTGGAGAAATACAATTTTGGTGAATGCTTTGATAAAACAGGAAGAGCTATTTTGAGGGAAGTTGCTTTGCTTTTGTACAGTGGATTTTTATTGTTTTAAACACAGGAGCCTTTGTTTAGAAGAGAGAAAGCCTGAAAATTTTCTTGTTTACTTTGCCTTTGCTTCCCCTTCTGACAGGGGGTAAGACTTTATCTACCTACCCCCCTGTGAGCTTAACCCCAAATTTCGCTGTATAATGTCTGTGCCATTCTTTTCACTGAAAAAAGAAAGAAAAAAAAAAAGGGGGGGGGAGTGGAGGGATTGCAAATGCTGTGGCCAACTGAACTCATCAAGAATGCCAAAGGGTTCAGCACTTGGTCTGGCTTGGAAACTTGGGGGAAACTCAGCAGTGATACTGAGGGCAAGGGAAGACGGATCACAGCTCTAAAAAGGCTTTCTCTTGTGAGCTCTCTGGACCTGTTTTCTCTCTTGACTTGTCTTATTTCTGTCCGTCTGAGGTGTTGAGAGCAACACTCAGGCAGATGTGACTAAGCATTTTAAGATGAGGCAGAGAAGGCAAGGCAAGTCATTGAGACATAGCCATGCATTCTCTTAACTCTTTGATGTTTCTCTGAGACTCACGTTCTCCTGAAGTTTGCTTGTAAAGTCATTGTTAGAAGGCATTTTCATGCTTCCGCACAGGAAAAAAATAATGTAATACAGAGTCGCTCTCTGCATTAATCTCAGCACTTTGCTTTCCTCCCACAGCTTCTGTGGAAGATGAAGGTCATAAATTCTCCATGCCCTCCTGGCTTTCCAGCCCTCTTTGCTAGGTCCAGCCCTTGCTTTCCAGGACCAAACCCCAGATATTCAGGTCTTTGTGCAATGGGATGGGGTTGTACTCCTCAGTGCAGGTGTTGAGAAGCCCCAGAGCACCCCTTTCCCTATCCTGCAGAGAAGAAAGAACCTCCCTCCTTGGATGCAGCTCACTCACAGGCAAAGGGGAGGTCCCAGCCAGTCCCTGCTGCCAGGACCTAGATGCTTAGGTGATGGGTGGGTGGCCACAGCCCTCTCCTGGCCCTTTCTGAGAGAGGACAGTCTGAGAGCACTTCAGCTATGCACACCTGGACAAACAAGACTGTACTGGTCTTTTCTCCCAGCTTGTCTTCAAGGACATGCTGGAAAAGGAGTCTTTAATGTTTATTGTTCACATACTGATGTCCCAACTGTTGGGACATCACAAAGGCCAAAGGCAGTTCTGCTGAATAAATGAATGGGTGAATGGTCTGAATGTAATGCCTGTTTCTTTTTATTAAGTGCACAGGAACCTTACAGATGCTCTCTGTTTCTTCTCCTCCTTGGAGCCGTGGTCCCCCAGTGCATTGCAGACACCAGAGCAAGCAGGTGGAGTAGAGTTCAGTTTGTAGGATGAGGTTTTATATTAGCCAGCAACTATAATATCTCCAAGCCTCTGCCCCACTAGTGAGAAACAAGCAGCCTGGAGGAAGGGTATAAAAATAGCTCCTTGAGTAAAATCTATTTCCTTTGTATTTAGTCGTGTGTCTTGAAATACATGTAGTATGGTGGGAAGGGGGGAGTTGTTCTGTAGTGCTTGGCCTATCAAGCTAACAGGAAGGTCATCCCGAAAGAGCAACGGGAGCATGTGGATAGCTTGTGTCTTGTGTTTCCTCTGGGGCCAGTCTAAATTTAGCAGCTTCAGAGATGGACATCGGACTGTAATCCATCTGGGACTATGAGGGGAAGAGTAGGATCTGGGTTGTTTGCCTAGGCTTTTTTGCTGTATAACCAGCTTCAGTGAACCACCATTCATTGTTATGTTCCTCGTGGTTTTCGGCTTTGCTCAATATGCTCAATACTTACTGCCTGATCATTTTCCCTGAAATGCTTAAAGTTTAAGCATGAAGGAAAAATAAACGGCTAATTCTGGGTTTCTGCCTGAAAACCCTTCTAACTTTATGTCAATCTGTGGATGTACATTTTAATAGCATCCTGACAAAGGTTGACCCTATAATTAGTGCTTGCAAGAATTGCAGTAACACAAATACACAATGATTTCAGCTTCCCCAAAATGTTGCCTCCTCACTCTTTCAGCTTCCAGACAGTTAAAGGGACTAATCCTATATGCAGTATTTGCATCCTGAAAGGTCTGCTCACTGCTGGGCTGGTCCTTCCGTTGCTAATCTTGAACAAATATTTTATGAGTATGTTTTGAAGTGAACTAGCTCTGCTAAAAATCCCATTTCCCTGACCAGTCTGAGCCAGAGATACGCAAACTGCAGTACAAAGCACATGTGTATTAAATAATGTATTTCAAGTAATTGAAATTATGTTTAGGTATATTTGCTTCAGCACACTGCCCAGATTAGATATATTGATCCTGACACAAGAAGCCTGATTTTCCTGTTATTTACGCAAGCATTTTGTCAGAGCAGTTATTCCCAGGTTACGCATTTTGCAAAAGAGCCTTAACCAATGTAAACTTTACTTAGTTCAGATTAATCCCAAATTATAAAAACTAATGTTATTGTCACATGATGGTCTAGAAGACTATGGCAGGAGATTATTTACATAAATGCCAATGTACTTTTTCTGTTCCTATTAGCTGGTCTCACAAAATGTATTATCCTTTCTTCCAAATGTTGCCTTTAACTCCAGAATTGTATTTTTTTAAGAGTTCTTTTGGTTGGTTGGGTGAGGTTTTTAAAGCACGGTCCATACTTGACTATATTTTCCTTAAATCTGTTTAAATAAGTCTCTCACAGTTCAGAACAGGTTAACGGAGGTTAAACCAGTCTTGCCATTGGATGTCCTGAGCATTTATTAAAAGGTGCTATTCTGCATATGTATCATGTATTCTGCATAAATGCACTAAATAATTATTGATTCTGCAGAGCTGTGATGCAGTGAAATAAGTACTTTTTTCCTTTCTAGAGTTCGCAAAATACAAATTAAATTTTCCATAATGTAAATATAGCAAGAGATAATTGTTTGCATGTTGCAGGAAAGGTTGGGATGGCCTCCAGTATCTCTAAAGGTGCGCCTCCCAACAGAAACAATAGTAATGGACTCTCCAAGACTTTGTGTGGTGGAGCAGCCCTGTCTTCTTATCTTAAGCAAGACTATTTGCAGCTCACGTGTGTTGCTGACTCCTGTTTTCATGAAGTGAACTTAAGGTTCCATAATTCTTGCCAATAACATTAAACTGCCTGATTCCAAACTATAATTTTTATTGCCTTTGCTTTTGTAAACCAAAGGGATTATAAATTTAAAAGGAACACACAGTGCTCGTATTTCAAGGGCATTTTTCTGTTTTCTAGATTAGGGAGGAACACTGAAATCTTTCAACGCAAGATACACTTTAAATAAGTATTTTTAGGTCTTCATACATTTCAGTTGTACTCCTTCCAGACTGCACCCAGCTCTTTATTTTCTAGATTTCATGTATCTTCAGAATTTTAAGTTAATAGCTGCATTTTGCCAAGGAATATATACCCAGTTTCCTTGGAAATCTATGGGAATTGCATTTAGGTATCACAGAACAGATTCTGGCCTTAAGAGCCAAATGGCATTCTTCAGAAAAACACTGAAGAATTAACTCTACAGGACTCTTACTCATTGAAATAAAAACATTTTTCTTTCCACTGACTGCAAAAATCAGATTAAGTTTCATGCAGTGTGAAGCACTCAGGGTGCTCTTGATGCAAAGGAAGGCCATTCAAACCCATGAAAAAGCTTAGTAAAAAAAAGTTTTGTGCATAGATGGCAGGGGAAGGTAGTTCAGGCTTTACACCCAGTAGTCTTCATGGCCATTGCACATCTGTTCAGACAAATCTGCTGTAGTTGTGCTGTGCATACACAGTGCTATTCCACAGCACTGCTTTGTACGTAGTCTTCACCTGAGAGCTATATACGTATATACTGCAATGTTCAATCTGCTACAGTCTTTTCTTACTTTGAAGATGTGTCTTTCTTCACACGAAGATGCAAAAATGCACATTCCACTCCCCGTCAACTTGCTGACTGCCATCATAAGACATGCTACAGGACATGCAGGCACAGCAGAGACGGGCCGGATCACAGCACCACTGGGGGCTGGTGCTTCTCTCTGCTGAGCAAAAGATAGTTGGACAGATGGAAGTGCCCATTTTGTCTCATTAAAGGGAGGCTGAACGTCTTTGAGAATCAGATGTGTCCTGTGCCTACCCAAGCAGCCAGGATCTACCATAGCAAGTGGCATCACTGAAACCAGGAGACAGTACAGCAGTACAGGTGACACGCATGGCATGCACTTCGAGGCTTTTGCAGTAAAATCTGAACAGCAATGACAGGAGAACCAAGGCAGATCACTGAACCCATCTGGGATAAAATTAAGTTTTTTTCCATGCTAGGTTAATTTTAACCTGGATCGGTTTGCAGATGAGATTCACTGTGAGGCTGCACAAACATTTCTATTGGCACAGGGGAAGCAGCAGGAAGGAGCAGGCACCTGGGAGAGACAGATGGGCAACAAAGGATTTTGGCAGGGCTGTTGGCTCTTGACAATTCAAAGTGCTCATGGAACTATCATGTAATGTGGAGCTGTTACATACCAAGAGATTGGCTGAACATAGGAATTAAAAAATACTCCATGACATCATATACTTGTCCCTATCACAGAAAGACAACAGGTTTTTCTGTCTGTGGGGGCTGGAAATGCCATTGTGTGGAAGTCCCATCTTTTGGCAATGTCTGATGGTATCCAGCAGAACAGGGATTTCTAGAGTGCTTGGTCTAGACTAGCAATTGCTCACTGGCGTTTCCAGGAGCAGCATTTCTGTACTGGACATCAGCAGACATCCTGCCTGGCAGAGAGCTAGCATCCTAATAATGATGTTATTGCTAATGTGTGGCACCAAAGAATGAAAGCAGGCAGAGGTGCTCCACAGTGATAAATCAGAGTGGTTCTCTGCACTAAGGCTGCCTGTTTTGTGTGCCCTTGTTATTCATACCCACCGTTAAGTTTCAATAACAGCTTTACAGATTCTTTTATGTTTGTCTTAAATCTGGTATTATAAATCAGAAAGCTTTGCCATCCTGAATATTGCCTGGTAGGAACTTCTCTGTGGTTTTACCCCATTAAAAAAAGGGAAGTGGAAAATGCAGTTAATGCAATAATTTTGGCCCAAATAAAGAAAAGCTTTTATAATATTGACATTGAATTTTATTTTAATTCCAGTCCAATTCCTGTAGACTGGCCAAACAGAGAAAATTTTCCGTCCAACTCACAAATGGTGTGTGCCACTTTTGTAATTTTAGTTTTAATTTGCCTTGAATCATAATTGTGTTGGATACTAGGTAAGGAGTAGGTGATGAACAGAGCTTGTGCCTTCTGCAAAACATCTCAGGAAAATAGTCTGAATACTCTTCATTTAAAAAAACCCAACCAACCAACCAACAACAACAACAACAAAAAACCCACACAAAAAAATACCCGCAACAAAAAAAACCCTCTCAAAACCACAACCAAACAAGAAAAAAAAAACCCCACACCAAACAACAAAACCAACCAAAACAAATAAAACCAAAACAAACAAAAAACCCTCAACCAAAACAGGTAACAACTTACTCTAAGGGAGAAGAAATGCTATTTAAAGAGAAAATTACCTGTGGTTTCTACCTTCTAAGTAGAACAACCTCAGGCAAGTTGAGACAGGCAAGTCAGGAATACAGGAATACTTTTGTTATACTATTAGTCTGTAGTTGCTAAAACAACAACTCACCTTTGTCATGCACAAGTGGGTGAGGCTCCTGTTTGTCTTGGAAAGCAGACCATGATGGGCTGAGATAGACTCGTGATTTCTCTGCTGAGGCCCAACACAGTAAGACAGGAGCCAGAACATGTACAAAAGGCAGCTCTCTAATGCTTGTGTCTCCCATCGCTAGGTATTGCAGAAACTACCAAAGGTATGTCGCTGCTCTAATGGAGATAAGTGCTTCAGGAAATTAACACAAAACCTGCTTTAAAGTTTTATTTCACTTTTTTCTGCTGAAAGGTTGGGTTTTTTTTCTGATCAGCTTTCAGGATGCGTCCACCATCCAGCATAGCTCTGCAACTATGTACAGTACTAACGTAACGTGGCACATAGCTTCACTTACTGGATCTCTCACATTTAACTGGTTTGTGAGGTCAGGCTCGTTGCTGCAGCCTCACTTGAGTGTAACTCATCTGGTGGTACTGCTGGCCAGTCAGACAAGTCCACTCTTGCTGAAGCAGTACAGACAGTCCAGGGCAGGTGAACTTACATTAAGACCTTGGAGGATGGCAGCAGAGTAGGACTGTATGTCAGCTTGTGTTTTCTTAAGCAACTGACTGTCAGAAAATAGTTACTGCTTAGGAAGAAGCTGTATATGTAGTGGAATTGGTCCTCTGCCCAGGAAACCAGAGGAAATAGACAATGTAGGAATCTGTTCTAATATATCTGAGAGGCAAAATTAGGCTGGAGGTTGAAGGGGCACATGTGTTCCACAGGTCTGTTCTACTCCCGAGAGTGAATGAAACTTGCAGATTATATCTACATGAATATTCTGGGGGCAACTCTTAAGTTCCCTCGAGACAGACTGAACCACATGAAAGCGAGTTTATGTATCTTATTCTGCAGTCTGCTCTACATCCGTCTACCTCGTGCTGTTTTTGTGATGATCTTTTTAAGATACTTTTGAGGGTAACTTTCCAAGTAACTTGTCTTTTTTTTTTTTGTAGGCTCTTCCTTCTTTATAGGATGCAGGGAAATATAAAAGATGGGCTGTAGATTAGAAAAAAGAAAGGTTAGGCTAGTGTCGGTAGGGGAATTCTGATGTTTGGAGGAGATGGGCTGCGCAGCATAACAGTGAGGTCCATCTCAGCAGAGACATCAGGTCTGGCTATGGCTTTTAAGGCTCTACAGTAGAGTTGGTGGGCCAGGATACTGTTTGTTTCCATATACCCATCCCATGCTGACGTTTACAGCAGAGGGATCAGGAAAGATATAGTCTAACATTTGCTGAACATACGTCTACATCGCAGTTCAGCGTGGAGTTTGTGCTGGACTGTCTATATTTCTTCTTAATTTGTTTGTTTTAGCTAGTTGAGAATGTTCTTTTTTTTACCTACCGCTGTGCTGAAGTGAAGAGCCAAAAACCTCTCTTTGGAATTGTGCTCCTTTGCACAGGGAGGGAATATGACTCTTATTTATTTATTTATTTTATTTTTTATTTATTTTATTTATTTTTTTGATTTTCTTTTAAATTATTTTCAATTTATTTGATCTGGTTTAGTACCCAAGAAAGTTGTTGTTTTTTCCAACTGGCATGACAAGGCCCTGGCTATTTTTAAAGAATGTAGTTCATTTGATTTAATCTAATGAATGTTTAGTGCTGTTGAAAATAGCTGGAGCCAGAGCCAAGAATAACGTACTGAAATGTGCTGGTTGAGCAAGGACTGCTTCACTCTGCCAATCTGCTTTCCCCTCAATTGTTCAGATTTACCTGGTTTTGTGAATAGCATTTGCAGGCAAGACATATTGATCAAGGTGCTTTTTAATACTGAATCTAAAGGCCAGTAATGTCAGAGATATATTTTGCCACACTCATTCTAAGACATATCAAACAATAACAGCTCTTCTTCTTCAGTGTAGGGTGTCTAATCTCTGTTTCTGACCACTTTGAAGGGAATGTGAAATGCTAATGTCCTTTTATTGTGCACAGGAAAATTGAGGCATGAAACTGTGATTTTTTCCCCTAAAGTCACCCAGAAAGCAAATGAGAGAACCAATAATGAACTAGTCAGCTAGTGGGTTCCTTAAGCTACTCTGTAACTCTTGATTTCTCCATGAACTGACACAAGACCATAATCAGAAAACAAGTTCTGTATTTAAGTCCTTGCTCCTGGTGTTTCTCATTGTCTGGTTCTTGGCACATCCATATTTACTGTCCTGCCTGCATCTTCTGAATTGCTCTGCAGAGCTACCTAACTCTCCCTATTAGCAAAGCTTAAATGTCATACATTTCTTTGCACTATCTGAATATCATAGAATCATAGAATAGTTTGGGTCGGAAGGAACCTTCAAAGGCCATCTAGTCCAACCCCCCTGCAATGAGCATCTCCAACTAGATCAGGTTGCCCAAAGCCACATCCAACCTGACCTTGAATGTCTCCAGGGATGGGGCAGCCACCACCTCTCTGGGCAACCTGTGCCAGTGTTTTACCACCCTCGTTGTAAAAGTCTTTTTCCTCACATCCAGCCTGAACCTCCCCTCTTTCATCACCCTTTGCACTGTCACAACAGGTCCTGCTGAAAAATCTCTCCCCATCTTTCTTATAGGCCCCTACTAAGAACTGGAAAGTTACAGTAAGGTTTCCCCAGAGTCTCCTCCTCTCCAGGCTGAACAACCCCATTGAATATGGCTCTGCAAATCATAATGCGTATTTAAATGATGTATTTGAAACTGTACAAATCTCTCTTCCTTTGCCATCCATGAGTTATTTCTGATAGATAGCGTTTCCTGTTCCTTCCTAAGAAATGAGTAGCTAATATTTAAGCTTCACTGGATTAAAAAAATAAATCAGCCATAAAACATCTTATTCTGTGATAGTAGTGCCCGTAGGGATGGATTTTCTGGAGAGATCACTTTACACCCTAAAGCACAATGTATGACTGACTTGCATAAGTAACGAACAGATGTTCCTGATGGTTATTATTATTCATCTCTCTGTATATGTGATGGGGAAAGGAAACAGCACCTGTTACTATGGGAGAAATGTTGCTGCTGCTGTTCTGCACTAGAGACCTCCAGGGCAATCTGGCCTGGGTGTATTTCACTGCATTTGTGTTGACCCAAATGAAGCCATGCCAATTTACATCCTCTAGTTATTTTGTCCCGTGTTTCCCTCAGACAGGCCCCTCAGTTTATCACCTAAGAAAATTTAATAGCTGATGCAGATATGAGGAGACATTGCACTGGAGACAGTGTAAACATTTCTGTGTTCCATCTTTCAGCTCAAATTTTGCACAAGAGGACCGGGTAAAAGTATTAGAATTTATTTCTCTTCTACAGGAAAAATAATTTCTACAGACTCTCTCAGATTTCATATGAAATCAGCTCTTACAGCTGGGGACTTTGTAAAGTTGTATGTAAAAGCAGACAGGACTAATTTCCTCATCATCCTGACAGACTGAGATGACTTCACTTCCATCAGCTGCATTGCACAGGGCAGCACACTTAGCCTGTGGCACAGGCACATTGCTAAGAGCCTTAGCTTCAGATGCAGCAAGTCAGGACCCTAAAATTTTCTCAGCCACTCCACTGCAGATAACAGCAGCTGTGTTTAGAGTGTGGTGGTGACGGGAGATGTTTCCTTGAAGAATACCTGCAACTAAGGCACAGGTTAGGGTAAGGGGAGGAATGTTCTCTTTGCCAGGGGACATGCAGGTTATTCTTGGACCACAGAGTCACACATTAATGCACCCTGTCCAATAATGACATAAAAAATATAATGCGAACATAGAAGATGATGTTAAGGATCCTTGCTAGTCCCAGCAAGAGTTTTCTCATCATCACCCAAGGCAAGTGGGCTGTGAAGATTTTAACCCACCCCATGTAATCTCTGCAACACTGCTAATTCCCAAAGGCCAGACTTCCTACTTTAAGCTAAAGGCTCAATGCAGTTGGCAGCGCAGCTCCCTTGATGATACAGAAGTCTTCCTCATTAGGGCTGAAGCTGAGATGGACAGTGCCCCTGCATGTCTCTTCTTCTGCTTTATAAGAGCTAACTGGTAGGATGTGATTATTAAGAATATGTCTTTCAGTCTTATTTTGTGAAATATTTATTGCATGTAGAGTTTACCAGTAAGTAGGCATAGATATATGTGGTTTTAAAAAATTACTTTTTAGGTATAGCCTTCACAGTATCACTAGAACTATAGACTGGGGAGAGAAGGGAAGAAGGGAAGAAGCCTACTTCCCCCCAGAATGATGACTTCAATTCAGGTTTAATTAAGCAAACAGGTTTCAGAGCTGAGATTGAACCTTAATTCTGTTTTAAAGCTTGGCTGTAATTACAACTTCACTGTCTAAATACTGTTTTACTGAAACTTCACACCCAAGTAGTGCTCTGTTGCTGTGTGCTTGGCGTAACACACAGCACATTTCCCGGTGTCCCAGGCACTCCTTGAGTGAGATCGGCCGAGCCCCCCTCTGCTCCCAGCACCGCAGCCTGCTTCATCTCCCACGGCAGGCTTCGCGCTCCATGATGGCGGGTTTCGCCCCTTACCATGGCAGGCTGCGATGCCAGGCCTGGCCGCTAGATGTCCCCGCTCGCCGCCCCATCCTCCCGCTCTGCAGCCGGTGCAGCCGGGACCGGTGGCGGTAGGTCCCGCAAAGCCCGGGCTGCTGCCCCCAAGGTGCGCGCTCGCAGCGGGCAGCTCTGCCGAGAGGCGCGCGAACTTAGGGGTGAAATGCTACTTTTAGGGTGTTTCTTAGTTCCCTCAAGGAGGAGTATCACGGATTTCCCTATGATGACTTTTAAAGCCCACCACGAGCAGGGCGCCGGCGTACCGTGCACTGCACGGGGGCTGATCAGAGCCCATAATTGCCGGGCCGGGCAGATGCCTCAGGAACAGCGAAATGCCAGTGAAGAACATGTTCATCTCAACCCTTTTTTCTGTTTGCATGAAGCAGGCTGAGTTTAGGTGGGAGGCAGCCAACCCCTAGGGCAGAAAGCGGTCATGGTGTGAGAGAGGGGGTCACAGAAGAGAGAAGTGCTCTGTGAAGCAGAAAGCAGCGGAGAAGTGAAGAGATGCCTTCTCAAAAAAGCCCTGCTACGAGTTTTTTGAATCACTTGGAGGCCCTAAGCTGGTGGTTTCTCCCTGCCTGGCATCTGAAGAGTGGCTGCCTGGAGCACACTATGGCAGAGACAAATGGTCTAGGGGAAAGGGAGAGGTGCAGAAGGGTGGGTGTGCCCTAGCTGGTTCCCAGCCCACTTCTTCCTCCACCAGCAGCAGCTGCGGTTTCTGCTCACAGTGAAAAGTGTTATCACCCTGCCACAGGCACAAGACTTCACCCCCAGGACTTTCCCTTGCATCTCCCAGATAGGCAAAGACCCAAGTCAAAGAAAGAACATGCAAAGTGGAAACAGAGTTAAGGTTCCTTTCTTTCTTGAACATTGAAAGGCACCTTGGTGCTCAAGGGCATAGGCAGGAAAATTTTGTGTGCTCCGGGCTTGTTATGAGGTGGCCAGTCTTTGCAGTGTGGCTATAGTCGAAGAACAGTTCCTACAGTGCAGACAGAAGTGAAGCAGGAAGGTTTTATTTGCTATTATGGTGGAGGGAGTCCCTCAGGGAGGGTCTCTGGCATGCTTCTACCAGGTTATGGGGTCCTTGTGCCAGTATGGCTCTAGGGTCCACACTGTGCTGCCTGGCAGCTACATGAAATAACCCACCAGAGGCCACCCTGGACAGCAGCACCCACTACATAGGTGGAACCCCGGGGGGGTTTGTGAACGTTGTGCTGGAGTTGCAGCCCTCATCTTCTGTCCAGACATGGCCCTTGGCCCCACGGAACCGTTGCTCAAAAAAAACATTATGCAGAAAACTGAAAGCCTTAGTTAGTCCAGATCACCAGTCTGCAGCATTGGTACAGCCATGCCTGCTCAGGCCAAAGCCTTGGCATGCAGAGGCACAGAGCACAGCACATCTCCATTCTGCTGTTCCCTCTCAGCATGGATTTCTGCCTGAGAGAAGCAGCTCATTGGGTTTGTACAGCTTTAGTGCAAGAGTGCAAAACTATGATGCTGCCGCTCTGGAATCCTGCCCAACCTCTCCTACCAGCTGCCTCCAGCAAGGTTCCAGAGGGTTTTGGCACATCTAGTTTTCCATGCTTTAGGTGGGAAATCCTAACACAACAGGCTGGCACCTTCCAAAGCAAGTTGTACTTCTGGATCTTAGGTGTCTTGGTCTGTGTGTCAGAAGCGGTAAGCATTTAGCCTGCAGTGCCTCAGGCAAGTCTACTGAAGAACATCGGCAGAGCCACTGAGATCCCAGCAGGCTGGTTAGTATTCTAGTTAGTATTTTCAACTAGTTGTAAAAAGTTCTAGCTGTCAGATCCTTACGCTAAGGAATGGAAAGAAGAAAAAAAAAAAAAAGAAAAAGAAAAAAGTTGTGAACTTAATAAAATAAACCCCACAGCAGTGCAAGTTTTGTCTTTTAAAGACTTCGGAGGAGCCCCCTCCGCCACCTATCAGAGCTGTAGCAGACTTCCTTCCTCCCAGGCAGTTTTTATGTCTCGCTCCCGACGCGGGATGTGGCCCGCCCGGGCGCAGCTGCAGCCGCTCTCCGCTGTGCACCCGTCCTCCTTCCGCTCAGCGGCGGCAGCCCCGGCCGTCCCGGTCCCCGCGGCCGTGCAGCGCGCCCCGCCCGCCGCCGCCCCGCCGCAGGAGGCGGTGCGGGGTCCGGGGCCGCCCCGCCCCCGAGGTGTGGTGGGCACGGCGGGGACAGCGGCGGCGGGCGCCGCGGGCGCTTATCGCGGCTGTTTTTAAATGGGTATTGGCCGTAGGACTTTTTTCCTTTTTTTTTTTTCTCTTTAATTCCTCCGTGCTCTGTTGTTTTTCATAAGCGGACCGGTGGCTCCTTGCCATGAGCAGCCCGAAGGCAACATGAAAGCGGGCAGGCGCGGCTATCCCGCCCGCTCCGGTGTAGGATGGCTCTTGGCGAAGTGCTGCTGCTGCTGCTCCTGCAAAGGTCGGTGGAGGCCGGGGTGTGGGGAGCTCTTTCCCAGGAGTCTGGGGCAGGCGCTGCGGGGTCCGGGAACTCGGCGATGTCCCGCCGCCAGCCCGCCCTGCCGGGAAACGCCGGGGGAAGGGGCAGGTGAAGGCGGAGAGCGGCTGGGCCCGGTGGCCCCGCAGCCCGGTGGCGCCGCAGCCGGGACCCGCCGAGGCGGCAGCAGCCCCCTCGGAAGCAAGCCGCGGTGGGGCCGGCCACGGGCACCGGGAGGGAGAGGGCTGAAGTTGACAGGACACTTTTTATCGTTGCTGGTAGGAAACACCTTGGGACTGTAAGGTCAATAGGGCAGGGAGAAATATTTGCTTAAATCAGAGTTCTTTTTTTTTTCTTTCCAGTCTTTCTTGGTCTTGGATAGGAGCAAAATGCTTTGAGAACATCTGTTTCTCACAGCTCACAAATCTGTGAATGGTGATGTGGGAAGGTCTGGGGAAGCTGGCTGAGCTGAAACGCTTGGAGAGATGTGGGAAAGCCACAACAGCTAGAGCCGCTTGTAAAAATAAAATAGAAATCTGGCGTTTACAAGGAGCAGGGCAGCTCAGATGCTTTGACTGGAGATTTCCCAGCCTGCAGTCTTTATGCTGTGATACAGCTCTTGAACTTGTTCTGGATAATGTGAGTTTGTTGAAGATCTGTGTGCAGTATTTCAGTGTTTCCTCTTTGAATGGCCAAGCAAAAATGTCCCAAAGAGAAAAAAAACCCCTGCCTTTTGGTTTGGGTCATTTTTTGGTTTGGGTCATTTTTTGGTTTGGGTCATTTTTTGTTTTTTTAAATGAAAGCTTTTAAATGCCTTTTTTTGTACTTGTGGAACCCATTTGTACATCACCAGATAAAGATGACTTTGAGGATAGGTGAGTTTACTGATTTCTCAAGGCACACATTTGCAGTGTTGGAGCTCTGTTTGCCCAGTTACTGAACTAAAGTCACAGTTACGTGGTGACAGCGGCAAACTAGGTGGTGATGGAGTTTGCTATGATTTCATAAGACATTGATCTTTTGCAGCCTGTGGAAGACACACTACTTCATGCCAAACAAGTGGCTCATGAGGTCAATGTACAAAACCTTGTTGTCTTGCAGCCTCTAAGAAGGACCATATAACCTGGTTGTAGGGGTAGGGGCTGCCAACGGAAGGGTTGTGGTACTAAATTATTACCATGAAAAAAAGCCTGTGCTTTACTGGCTCTGTTCTTTAAAATGTTGATTCTGACAGATTAAAATCTCTCTGCTGCCTGTCCTGCCTGCAAGCGCCTCTAGAAGGGGGAAGGGAAAACAGCTGGCTCTTCTCTCTCCTTCTGAAATGTTAACTCTGTTTGCAGTTCTTATTTGCCAGGATAGTGACAAAAAGTGTTTTGAGATACCAGTTGCTTTATTTCTTTCTTGTCCTCAGTAGTAACCTTCAGGCAAAAAGTTGTGAAAGGCTAGCTGTTACACTGTAAGTATTAAAGAAAATCAGAGGTAGTCAGATGTTGAAATACTACTCCCTGAATATAAGCAGGTACCAAACCTTACATTTGATGGGGGATTTGGGTGCTCCAAACTACAGCATCACTTTGCTCATGTTGGCAGCTTCTGCCCTTAAGCTTGGAGATGCTTTAATGTGTCAACTAGACCTTTGAGGCTCTAACTTGATATGTTCTGCATTGTCACTGATCATCTTTGCTTCTGGGAGACATTTAATCCCAGGGCTTCTCAGTGATCTCAGACTTGCAGTGCAAATAGGTGGCTGTTGTTTGTGTTTAAAATGGATGTGAAGCACGTTGAAGCTGTTCTCACTGCTGCCCCATATATGACCTTCAGTTTGCCTTTGGAAACCTGGCTTTGCCTTTACCTGGTGACAGATGCCTGATGATGTATCTTGATCTTTTGTATCAAATTAGTAATTTTTTTTGTGCCAATATGAACCATTCAGTGAGAGAAATTGAGAAGATGAGCATGCAGTCTATGCCCAAACACAGGTTGTGTCAGCACAAGCTGTGTCAGTGCTTTTCATGCTGTGGAGCTTGATGGAGATGTGGATGCTGGATCACCTAACTAGCAATAATAATAAAGAGCTGAAAAAAACCAAACTCTTGGTCATAAAATGCAAGTTTTGTGTAACTAGGCATTTCTCTGAAGGATTTTGACTGAGAACTCAAACTACTCTTTTTCATCAATCTCATGCTGGCTGTTGCAGCAGTAGAGACCTTGATACTGTTTTTTTTGCTTGTTTCTCTTGGTGATTTTCAGTTCTTGTCAGCTTTGCCCATGTACAAAGCTACTGGGATCCATCCAGAGAAAGCAACTGACACTTAGTACAATTTGCAGTTTTACTCTGACCCTGATAGTCCCCTGCATGAACTAAATAAGGATTACTTGTCTGTTGTGAAGTATGGAGAGATATGAATCCTAATATAGGAGTGCCTCAGAGCAAGAGTCTGTCAGTTGCTTTCAGCCATAAAAAGGGATATTTAAGAGCCTAGACTCGCACAGCCTGTAGGCCAGTGGCCTTAATCAGTCAAGAGTGAGCAAGAAAGGCTTTTTGCTGTACCTCCTAAATGCACAAGTGCTAAGTGACCTTGTGTAATGGGATGCTTCTTAGTGCTGCAAAATTGGCCCTGAAAGCAGGCAGATGGTCTTCTGATAACTAGAAAGTCATTGAACTCTTCTTAGAAATCAGTCAGCTGCATGCCTTGAGGGGGACAAGGTCAACACTTTGTTGCCTTTAAACACAAAGCAAAGTCCAGCGGGTGAGTGCTATTACTCTGCACTACCTACTGCACAGAGCTCTGAAGCTCAGCAGTGGGTACATGGAGCTTGAGTCAGGTGGAGACTGAACTCCAGGCTCTGTGAAGCTGTAAAGGCTACTCAGTAACTCAGATTTAATCTAGATTTTGTGTGCTGGATTGTACCCATGCCCTTATTTAGAGGGCATTTCTTCGCAGTATCTGAGCTCATCCAGTTATATCTCAACCTAGGGCACACTGGGGTTTTGTTGCCCTAAGGGGCACCAGGGTGTGGAAAGCACTAGCAAGGTGTAGGGAATGCTTTTCTTTGAGCACAAGGAGGGAGATGTTCTCATCTACTGTATTTGAGAAGCTAGCTATGGGTGCATCCGGTGCAACCCAAAGATACTCTTAACCAGTCTGTGGTTAAGAGCAGTCTATTATCAGCATGAGTCTATTATCAGCTTCAGTAGAGAAATGTCCTTCTGACTCCTTCAACAGTTGCCGTTCTGAGCAGGCTGTTGGTCATATCCTAACTTTTAATTTCAGAACAAAAGAAACTTAATCGGAATGTCAAATCTTTAATCTCATTATGTTAGAAATGAGAGTGGGTTTGTGTCCGTACTGAACTCGTATTTAAACTTGGTAAAGCTCATATTTAAATTTCCTATGGCTTCTCCTATCTATAGTTTTGCTCTTCCTTCTGCATTTTTATTTTACTGTCCTTGGTTTTGTTCTTTCCTCCGTTTTCCTCTTCCTTCTATCCTTTCCTGAGTCTTTGATTTGTACTGGCTCAGTCTGGTGAACCTCTTTGCTGCAAGATTAACAGAGTAAGTAAGCTTCTCTTGACAGAGTGATGGTGATACAATGACCTTGCATATCTTTGCTAGCTGGTCAGAAACAAAGCCTTAACTGGAAGTTAGGCAAACCAGCATCATTACAAGGGTTGTCAACAACATGTTAATGAAAGTTATTTCTTCGTTAGGTCAAAAGTAAGATCTGATGGTGCTTTTTATAGAAGGTGCTGACAGTGTTACAGTGAGCTGCAGAGCTTTGCTAAGGAAACTGGTACCTTTGTGCAAGAGAGTGATCTGCAGTAATATATTCAAGCCCATAACATTTCCTAATTTGAACATATTTTATTTAGTGTTTCAGGCTGAGCCATGGTTACAGTGTGTAAAGCATAATGGAATGCATGGCCAAAGCAGTTCCGTCAAACTGAGGCGGAGGAGAAAACAATAGTAAAATTAAGGGTGTCAACCAAAGCTCACTTAGTTTCCTGGTCCTTCCTGAATGAGAAATATGAGGAAACTCTTACCTTCCCCAAACTTCACTTGGGTGAAGTCCATCTGTTGCTCATTAGTTGCATCTCAGTGAAGTCAAGAGGATCAAGTGTACTAGTCTTCTGTGGACAGTCTTCCATGCCAGAGTTGTGATCAGCTCTTTCTCCTGGCAGGTTCACAAGCAAATGGCTGTGGTGAGGCTCGGGAGAGTTGTTGTTATTTTCTTCCAGAGTTATTAAGAGAAAACTGGTAAGCCCATGACAGGAACATCTCTTCCAAGTCCTGTGTTTTCCTACTTCCGCAGGCTGAGTCAGGAGTCAGAGTAGGTCATGGCAGATAGTTATTGGAAGGGACAAAAAAGCTGATGAAAACGCTGCTCAGTTGAGCCGGGAGGATTAACACACAAGGTGGATGCTGTCTGCGAAAAAAACCCTGCTCTTTCTGTTAGCGTGGAAATGTGTTTTTCCCCACCTGCTTTACACCCTTCTGACAGATAGTCCAATGTTAAGCATGCATGCATGCCTGAGCCCACCTGCCAGTCTTCTGCAGTAAATACTCACTGATCTGAACCTGTTAATATTTGAGTATGTGGGCATGTTGAACATAGCAATGAGATGTAGGAGGATTTCAGCAGAAGTCATGAGGCTGATAAGCAGCCTCTGAACGTGGACAGTTGAGGGAGAAGCATGGTCATGGCTCTGTTGGCAGGCTGGGGGAACAGTAGGCTCTTTTTAGGGTTATTTAGTTCTAGGTGTTTTTATATCTTACCTGTTTGCAGCAGGGCTTTTTCGAGGGTAGAAACCTTGTTCAGGGGTACAAAAGGTTTTCAGTAGGCTTGTGATACTACAAAATACAAAGTGTCCAAGACCACAAAGGTTTGAGGTGTCTCAAAAGAGCTGGTTGCTGCACATGACTTTCTGGTCACCACTGTCATCTTCCACCAGCCAAATCTGATGTCTACCATATTAGTCCCAGTGTTTGGGATGCTTTAGCAACTTTTTCTTGGTTCCCAAGATACAAGTAGTATTAGTGTATTTTTTCTTTTTTTGAAAGTTACATGCACACTGCTAGACAATTCTAGCTCTCTCAATGCAAGCTAGCCCCTCATCCTCCAGCTTTGTGTCTCTCTTTTGTGACTGATCTTTCAGCTTTATCTTTTGAGATACGGTTTTATACAGGATATGATGAAAGTACGGAAAAACTTTCAGATCTTGGTTCATACGTGTAAAATGGATAGCAAGAGCTTCTGTAAAGATCAGCTTTCGCTTACTAGTCTGAGGGTGAATGCATGGTGGGGATCCTTATTATTTGGATTGCTGCATTGTTTTCAGCTTTCATAAATTCGTCCAGCTTTAAAGAGACATGGGGTTTGCTTTTATGCAGGCAAAGCTCCTAAACTTCCCATTCACTCCAAGGAGCATATAAGAATTCACAGGGCTTTATTCATCTTGTCAACAGCCTGAAGGGAGACTTTATTCTAAGGGAACGAGAAGAGATAATTGTGAAAAATACAGCTTGGATAACTCCCCATCTGCTGCAAAGAGCACAGGGTAACTGAACATGCTGCTTTCCTATAAAGTAAGTGCCAGATAGATGTATAGTTTAGGAACTCAGTGTGTAGATGCTGAAATAAAATGTATCAATTTTGAAGTGAAGCAAAGTGGGCAGTTATTTTACATGATCCCAGAAGGATTTTGCTGTTTGGTTTTTTTTCCCAAAACTGTTACGTTTCAACATGCACCTTGTTAAAACTCGTGTATGTATTAGGAAAACTAATCTATCCTTTTAAAGTTAAAAAAACCCCAAAGCTCAAAGTGTTTCTGTCTAAAAAATAACATCAAGATACTTTGCAAACACACCAGAACGCTGTTGCATTTCAGTGTAATTCTTGTCTGTTAACAGTCTTTATGAAAACATTTTCATCTTTGGCAAGAGGTGCAGTTTCTTTTCAAAAGAGAAGAATTGATTGGTCAATTGGTGGTTACAGCAGGGATCTACAGATGTGATTTTCAATTCAGGAAGGAAATCCAGTTCTTTGACAGTTATACCCACTGGGTATCAGTTGCTATTGCAGAGCAGTTCAATTGCTAGTATTGCATCTCACAGTTCAATGTCATGTAAAGGTACTTTTAAAACAAGTACAGAAGCACATCTGGCTGTTTCATCGAAAAAGATCTGTAGATTGTAAGTAGGACTCCAGCACGTGTAAAGAATTGTTTGAAAATACCTAATGAGATATCCTCAAAAGCTTCTCCCTTGGCTAATGTTCTTTGCCAGTAAAAAACCACAAACCAAACATTAACCTGTTTGTTTTCAGTTTGCAATGTTTGATGTGGCTGATTGTGCTGAAATGCAAACCATTCCTTGGATTACAGGTATTTAGTGCAGCCCACTGGGTCTCCTGTTGAGTTTGACGTGCCTCTCAGTCCATCTTGGTCCTCTGTCCTGGACCAGCCCTGTAGTCCTCTCCCTGGCAAATGGAGAACATGGAAATCACACACATCACCTTGACTTCTTTCAATAATTAGGACAAAATATGAACATTTCACCAGAGAAGTCCAAACAAGATGAGAAATAGAACTTGCAAACTGAATTGCAGCAGTTTATAGTAGAACAGCCCTTGGGGTTTCTTCTGTTTGATGGGGAGAGAGACCAATTTTATGTACTTGTTTTTTGCTTTTCTCTAATGCAGCATGCATAACACCATGTTGCAGGAAGCCCACTATAGCTCTGACTGGTTTCTTACCTCCCAGCACTTCCCAATGCTTACAGGTGCTCCTCAACTATACGGTGGTTGCTTAGTACCTTTGGAAAATGGCAAAAATACTTTTCCGGTTTTGTTGTCACATGTTGGCACATGAGGAGTTAGTAATTGGTTATTCCATGTGTTACAGCCATTGCTAGTCTTGGTACAGCTCAACAACTTTGAAATCTTGGATCCCTGCAGGTATCTTCCAAGGTATGCAAGACTCTGAAGTTGCATAAAGGGGTAAAGCTTGGAAGCCAGACCCGCTGAGAACCCATTAGCAAATGTGATCCTGAGGAACCAGTAGGTGGTTTCTGTTGGAGACAGTTATCTTTTGCATTGGAAGGTTGCAAATTAAACATGGAAATCTACTGTTTCTGTATATGGGAAAGCACGAGTACAGTTTATATGTCAGGTTTGAGCAAATAACCCTTGTTCACTAGCACAAGACAGCACTTAATTAAACACTTAGGAAAGAGATGGACTCTTACCTGTGATAAGGAGGGACTGGATTTAGTGACTCTGGAGGTGTCTCAACTGTTACTGTTTTTCAGGCATTTTTCCATGTTCAGATTTCACATGGAGCAAGCAGCCCTGCATGTCCTAGGAAGCACATCACACACGTACACTCACATCAACGCGTTCATTGGCACCAGTTAACTGTGGCCAAGCCAACACCTGCTGCACAGTGGGGAGCAGCAGGATTGCATTCGGGGTGAAGGCAGCATCTAGGTGGTTGTGAGGCAGAGAGCATGACCCAGCATGTGTGTTCCTTCTTATTGGGGCTCGCTGCGATCCCAAATCAGCTTTGCCTCTGTTGAGCACTCCTGACGAACAAGGCTCCAGCTGTCTGCTGCTGCTTTTACAGTGCCAAGGCAGGCTATGAAAAGTGTTGCACAACCCAGTATAATTTAACCACATGCTGAATAAATACACTTTTGAGAACTCTTTTGAAGAGATGTTGCTTAATTAATCCTGCAGGGGGTATAATATGTATATTTTTGAAATCCAGTTTTAGCATCATGCAATTAGCTTTTGTGGCCTGAGGATTCTGATTTAAGACGTTCTTTAGTCACTAATGGTAATCTGTTTTAATTAGAAATGCAAGTGTATTTTAGATCCAAATGTGTCTGAGTGGTACAATGTAAAAAGATGGTTCACAGCTAATACTAGTGAAGTGCCTCAAGTCTGGCATTGTTTGTATGTTCTGTATTTTGAACCCTGAGGATCAACAAGATATTCAAACACTGTGCTCAGCTGAAGCATGCGGAGACCGAATAGATTCCTTTAGGAAACAGAAGAAGTATTAATCAACAGGGATCCTTTCTAGGGCAGCAGGAGGAAAATCATAGCTTTAGGCAAGAAGGAAACAAACACTTTGAATGTTACAGTAGTAACTTCAGCTCTGCAATAGGTGCTGAGCAGACAGCAGCATCTTAGTTGTATTTGTCTTAGTATCAGAGGAATTACTCAGGCTTGAACCTCCTGGGCTGCTCAGGGAGGGCTGTAGCTGCTCAAAGCTGTGCTGCTGTAAAATCTGATCTGGTGGTGTGTCTAAGAAATGCCTCAGGGCCATCTAAAGGCTAATGCTTGCTGAACATTCACCACAGTCACCTATCCTGGAGCTACTAAACTGTCAGGCAGTTGGATGTCTGTGATCTGACATCTTACATTGCAGTAAGAGATCACACATATTTGACAAAATCTTTCCAGAATCAAAGAGCCTCTGCTGCTAGACTAGTCCAGCCCTTGCTGTTGTGTTCAAGTGTTTATTTCTCTTAATTAC
>JBCJKH010045647.1:26733-40924 GCA_039877255.1 Loriculus beryllinus | reverse complement strand
TTCAGTGTAAATGTATCATGTTATTTGTTAGTTCCAAAGCACCTGAAAGATGCTATCTGCTACTACATGTATACATCTTTTAAGATTAGACCTCAGACCACTAGGAAATGGCCTACCCTTCAGCAGTAACAAGAAAGTAAGGATGCCCTTTACTCTTTTGTGGTTTGAAAAAGCTAACATAGAATTTGAAGGACTCTGTTCTTACCTAGGCACAATTTGTCAAGCATGTAGAGTGCCTTGGGTTTCCACTGCACCTACCACAACTTTACTAAGAGAAAAGCCCCCTTTCCTAGACATCTGTGTCACTCTTGCTTAGTAAAGTTATTCAAGATCAGCGCCTTTGGAATTGGTTGGTAAATGGACAAAGACTTTCTCTTTGCCCGGAGCTCCTGAAAGCCTCCAAGTACCAAAGAGAACTCCACAGCACTAGAAAGCAAGAGACAGCTGCTGAATGTTGGAAGCTACTGCATTTGGCAAAAGAAGCTGACGCTAAGATGCACACAGTTGTGTTTGTTTGTTCTGCTTGTTTTCTGTGCTTTCTGAGCCCTGTGTGTGCCTGGAAAGTTTAATGATCAATCTTTTCTTTCTCAACATGAAGTTTCCCTTCCTATCCCCAAAAGCTTTTGGGTTCTGTTCTTGCTTTTTTTCCCCCAATTCAATTTATTTTGTCACTGATACTCTTCTGTTGTTCCCATGAGGAACTGTTTGGGTACATAGCCACAGTTTCCTTTGAAGTAGGGGACAAAATATGATATTCAAATGTCGTCTTCCTCCCTCCTTTCTGCTCATTCAGAGTGGTCCACCAGTAGAGTGGTCCACCTTGTCATAGAGGTTGCTCACTTTAAGCATAAGGCAGAGTTGACCTTAGCAATGAAGTCATTTAACTGACAAATGACTTCAAAATTCTTGCAGTAGCTCAATTTGGGAGCTGCTGAATGAAGCTGACCCTTGACACTTTGCAAAAGAATAAGGCTTGTGTTGTACGAACAGCTGCTTGGAAACCATGTGTAATAAAGTTTGGTTTTATGCCCATTACCAAGATAAAAGATGGTATTCACCTACTTTGGTACCCTTACACTCCCAACAAAGCAAAGTTTAAAAGTCTGCTTAGATCAGAGTTTAAAAGTCTGCTTCTATGTGGGTGTCTTAAGCATTTCACAGTTCCTTATGCTAAAAGTAACAGTATACTTGCAAAGGCCAGCAAATGCTGCTGCTCTTGTTCAGCTTCAAACATGACATTTTCCCCATCATCATCCCATACAGGTGTCCATAAAGGTTCAGAGTTAGAACTTCTTTATGGAACATGCATAAGTCTCCTATCAAAATATACTGAGGGGCTTTGTGTTTGGGGCTTTGTTCTTTTTGCTCTAGTGCCACTTATTCTGGAAACTTCAGGGTCGGGAATTCATTTATTTTTGTCACAGAATGAGGACAGTGTAAATACAAAATGTAAAGTAGAACTTAGAGAAATGCTTCAAGGATTTGTTTGACTAAATTGAAATAAATGTTGATTTGTTCAAAAAAAAAAAAAAAAAAAAAGCATGCCCTTTCTGGATCTTGTTAGTCGTGACTTTTTATTTCCTTTCTTTGATGGAGCAACATGCATGCCTCTGGACTTCAGGAATCTGCTCTCCAGGCTGTGATGCATTACAGGAAGGCTGCTTCAGCGTGTACTCCCAGCAGATGTATGAGACTTGCTCTTGCTGTGCTCTGGGTTGGTTCAGCATGTGTGCTGGATGCAAACCCAAGGCACGAGAGTGGCTGAATGAAATCGAGTGCATAGAAATACTGTGTCTGGCCTCAAACACAACTGTGTGGAGCAGCTGCTCTTTTTCTGAGCATCTCCACATCTTTTTATTCAGTAAAAACCTATTCTAAAAAGTTATTGCTTTGCTGAGGAGATAAGCAAGGTTCCCTTGAAGGACTTCCATCAGGCCAATAACATACCTATTTCATAGTATTTTGGGATAGGATCTGGCTAGGAGTATCTTACCTATGGTTAGTGGATTCACTCTGTGGATGTTCTCTTATTTTTGCTGTCGTGAACTCACAGAAGCTTATGCAAGGGATCAGATGGGACTCTGGAGCAGGATGAATTTTTAAAAATCATAAATGGAGAGAAAAAGGCTCAAAACCTCCCTTTAGAGAAATCATAGATACCCATCACAGTTGGAAGTTTATATGGAAACCTATTTCTGAGTGGGATACGTGGAGAAGAGGACTGCAGGTGTTCCAGCTGCTGTTCAAGGGCTTTGGGCCATGGAGTTGAGTTGCATGCTTTTCCTGAGAGCCTCTTCAGAGGTACAAAGACACGTTCTGCCTTTATGTGCAGCAGCTCCTCAGTTAAATGAATGCTTCTAGGAGATGAGACCCTGCCCTGTATTCATCTGAGGACTTGCCTTCCTCTTTTTTCCTGTGTCCTCCTTACAGTCACCTCTGACAATAACACAAAGTCCACATAAAGCAGCAGATACAATAGAGATGACTTCTGTAGCTGTTCCTCTTACAAGGAACTCTTGAAACAGTAACAAAGTCATGTTTTATTTCAGCAGGCTGTCTCTCCGTGCATTCTCCTTCTGCTGTTTTTCTCCCTGGAGACCCAGCTCGCTCATTCAGCATGCTCTCAGGATTTCAGTAACTTCTCTTGCAAGGTCTCTTGAGACCACGCGCCTCTGTGCTGGTTCTCCAGGCTTTTGGTTTTATCTCAGTCTTTGAAACTTTCCCAGAACTGCAGTGACTTTTCTCTGACCTCCAGGAACTGGAGCTCTCGAGCCCTGACACTCCGACTGGCACAACCAAGACCTGGAGACTACTTTGGGATGTCAGCTTTCCCAGCACATGCTGGATGAAAGCTGCATCTGAGCAACACCAGCTAAAAATAAAAGCTATTCAACTGAAGCTAATGGCGAGTTGCCATGAGTTATTGCTCATTAAAGTGAATTGTCAGATGCTTAACTTCTGCTAATCATTTCCTGCTGCGAGATCTGCCTGGTATGAAACATACTTAAATGTGGGAAGGGGATTCACAATAACTAAATTTAGCAAAGGGTGTAATTTCCTTGGACTCCCTCTGTAGTTAATGGAAAGAGAGAGTCTCCTACAGGGTCCTTGCTCTGCATCACCCTAGGGCACAAGTGTGCACAGCTCCTTAACTGCTGAGAGCATGAGGTGAGCTGCTGCCAGCAGCAAAAATGAGCTTCTCCAAGTGACAGTGTTTGCCCACCTCGGCTATTCAGATGCTTGTTTTCCCCAGCTTAGGTTTTTACCTAGAAGTAATGATCAGGAAGCTGAATGTTAAAACCATTTTCCAACGGCAAAATCTACATGCAAAATCCTCCAGGAGCATCCTCTGCTCTGCAGTGTAATTAAAGGGAACTCTGCAGATCATCCTCGAACTCAAAGCAGCTCTTCTTTCCTGTTTCTAAGAAATATCAGCTATTAAAAAAGAAGCAGTGAGTTCTGAATGTTTTGCAATTAATTTAGTTTTCAGGCCTTCTTTCTTCCCTTGTTCTCTTTGGAAGTTAAGTCTTGTTTACATGTTGACAGAAAGTCAAATGTTAAGTTTTTACATTACAGCGATTATCAAGTATGTCTGCTTTTAGCAGTGCAGGCTACTTTCTCTATTGGACTAGAAACCTTTGCATAAAATATTTAACTCCAGACCACTCTTCTTGAGTTTGCGAAGAAGTAGTTTCATCCACGTAAATGGAATTGTGAGAATTCTGCCAATTGATTTGTGCCTTTTGATGTTACTTCCAGCTTGAAGCTTCAAATGATACTCCAGGACACAAACAGAAAATTCAGTTGAACTTTCTCAGTTCTGCTCATTTCCAGGAGATTATAAAGTTAGGGAAAACATTTGAACCTCAGAGGAGAAGTTACATTTGGATTTCAGTCATGTAGTTTGAATGTGTCTTTACCCTCTGGTGTGAAACTGGGTCCTGTGTGATCTCTCCTCATTTTTCACTCATGCCAAAGTATGGGCAGGTCTGCAGTGGGACACACATACAGTGGCTGAGCAGAGGTGGGAGCGATGGAGGATTCCAGGGCTAATTTTGCAATTCCATTTTGAAAAGAAACGAGCTTCCAATAGAAAGGGTTTTTCAAGGAAGCTGTCCTCTATCTGACGTGGGCACTGAAAATTTCCTCATGTTCACTTATATTCTTCTCTGGAACCTTTTTTGGAGGTAGTGCCTGAGGAGACGGTTTATCTGTTGACATTCAGAGTTGTCAGATTCATTATTTATGTTGTTACGTAGTTTTTTTACTTGAGGAATAGCTGTAAAGTGACTTTATGTTATCCAAATGTTGTTGCCTCCCATATTTTTGGAAATCCATGCCAGGTTTTACAGGCAGAGTAGGCTCTAACAGTAAAGCCAGGATCAGCACTGTCATCTGCCTCAGCCACAAGGTTTTGTAACCCTGACTAGTGCCAATAAAAATGTTTCACTAAGCGTGTTTTGGACATTTAATATTAAAACACAAAATAGACCAAATATGCAGTTTTCATACCTCATTCTGCCATCTTTGCATCTTCATCTCTGAAGCCCTTGAGCAGATCCAAGATGGGTCTCCTAGTGGCATTTCCCAAGGGAGAATATAAAGCCTCGAGGAGCTGAGAGCTGGGAACTGGAACCTACAGTATGCATGGTGAAGGAGATGCTCTTGGAAAGGGCAGGAGAGGGTGCGTTTTGATGGTTTACATAGTTCCTGTTGGTTTAATGTGAAATAATGTAATAGAGGCTTTGTTTTGTCGGAGGATGGGTCTAGATGACATCTGCTTTCCAAGATTTCCTGGTACAGAGATTCCCATTCTCCAAGCAGTAATAGCTCGACTAAAGATCAAGTTAGTCTTTCACCCGCATCTGATTCAATTCCATCTTTGTCAGAAATGTTATTTTACAGGAATCACTAAATATGGAAAATGGGCTCTGTTGAGCACAGCAGAGCTGATTTATGTGATCATCGGTCAGATTGTCATTATTGGCTTTCATTTGTGAATGGAATTATTTCTACAAAAAATGTTGATTTAAACACACATGCTAATAGGATTACAGAGCTCATGATATTTGACTTCTGTGGAAAAATCTTCTTCCCTCAGGCTGTTTTTCTGGGATAAGAAATGGAGCCATACATAAATCAAAAGATTTGCTTCACCTAAAGCAAGATCGTGCCCTACCATGGTCACTTGTCTTCATAGCCTTATTTTGTGTTAACTTCGAGTTACAGAAGCATATTTCCTTCTGATCAAATACGATCTGTGATTAATATGGGTCAAAAAAGAGAAGCCTGGTATTTTCTTCTGAGTTGCTCTGTAAGAAGCCTTTCCATGTTAGACATCTGAGTCCTGTAGATGAGTCCACTGCTGCATGAGCCTGATTAGACAGACCTCCCCTCCCATGCATGCTCTGGGGAACACGGAGGTAAAAATAAAATGTCTGGTATTTATGTTCCAGCAGTAATTCCTACTGACTCAAATGGGAATATAACTGTGCCTCTAAAAGGAATTGGTGAGATTTTTGGTTTTCCCTTTACTCAAGGTTGCACAGAACTGCAGCCTGCCATTTTTCAAGGAAAAGAGCTGTGCTTTCATAGATTGTCTGTTCATTTGAGCAACAAAAACAAATATTTCGTGCCCCCAGCAGTGCAAAAGCTCTGAATGTTAAAGCTCTTCAGTCTGGCTGAGTATCTGTCACGGACCTATTGCCAGAATTTCCTTGGAGGTTTGCTCAGGGGTGTTTTGGAAACCATCATTTCTTCTGTCTGAATGAATGGTTTGGCCAGGAAGTCAATCTAGCCACACTAGTCTGCTGACCTCCCTACACCCACTTTGCTTCACCAGATACCTTTTTTTAGATATGTGTGTCCTAGGACATTGGTGGCAGGACAGCTGCTCTCTGCAGCTTTGCTGAGCTCTGAGGTTTCTGCAGACCCACTGCAGAAAGACGGCAGCCACTGCTTTGCTGGTTCCTGTCGGCAGTTACTATGCAATGTGCCCCTGCATCTTTTCCACAGTGCTCTCTGGCTTTTCTTAAGCAAACTTTCCAAACTGCTAAACCGATGCAGTTTGCAAAGTACATATGTACTAGTGCTTTGCAAGAAGAACACAGTAACGTGTCTTCATCTAACGCTTGATCCACCTGGTGTCTGGATCTCAGGCTAATATCAAGCGTCATGATTAATGTGTTTGTAGCCGTACGTGCTGCGGAAGCAGTGGAGCACACACAAGCACGCCTTAGGAGGTTGTCTCCAAAGTCTCTCCTGGCAGATTTTTTGTGCTGCAAGTTTCTGTCTCTCATTTCATGAACTCTGCTCTTCTTTGAGCTCTGGTCCTGCCTCTGCAGCCATGTCAGGGTGACCTGCTTTATATGCAGATGAAATCATTCTCAGCACACCTGGCAAACAGCAAGTGTGTCTTGGTCACAAATGTGCTTATATTTGTATAGAAATATAAAGAAAAGGAAAAAAACCTACGAATACTGGGGGGAGAGGGGTTTATTGGATAGTGCATGTTTGGCAATGGTGGGAAGTGGGATGGTGGAGTGCTTTGTACATGTATAGGGTCCTGGATAGAGAAACTCACCCCACCTTAAGGGGCTGTTATGGTGGGTGAAGAGCTGGGAGATTTGTACCAGATGTTCTCTATGCCTGCCTGCCTATCCTTTAGCCAGCAGAGACTACATTAAAATGTAAAGGCAAGATAAAGCCATGTTTCCAGTTTTGGGCTGCGTGGGCCAAGCAAAGCCAGATCTCCCAGATGCAAATCTGTTTCCCAGATGCCTTAGAGTGGTCAGCCAGGACAGTTCAGCAGGCAAGGAGAAAGAAGGAGACTCCCTATCTGCCAGGGCTGTGTACAGCATGGCATGACTGAGATTTTGTAATGCCTTGGTAAATATGCTTTTTCATCACCAAAGGCATGACCTTGAGTGAGAAAATCCAGAGACTTACTCAAGTGAAATCATTGCATAGGGTAACATGCCTCCCTGTGGAAACCTTTGGGTTGGCTTTCATCATGGCCTGTGACTCTGGAGGCTTGATGTTTGGTCTGATGATGATTTCCCGGCTCTAGGTTAAACTTTGGCCAAAATCCCTGTAAGCCAGCAAGGTGGGCTGTGCCCAGCTCAGGACTTGGCCTGTTTCTGCCCATCTGCTGCCTTTGTAGGGAGGACAGGGACAATGACTGACCATCACTTCCCTGGGACAGGGTTGAGCAGAGTGCTGCAGTGTGAGGTGCTGTGTGTCTGTCTGTGCCCCAGCCCAGGCTGTGCTGCCTGGGGAAAGGGGGGGGAGGCAGCAAGGCCAGGACCTGGCCCTGCTCGTTAAACCAGGGGCATTTCCTGGTGGGAAGAGAGGTTCTTGACCCTTCCATCGTGCACTTTTGGGTTTGGCTCTGCCTTGAGCCTGCCAGGCTGAGGTAGGATTCTGTGCCTCAGCAGCAAGTCCTGAGGTTGTCCCAGGATCCATTATGCCTTCTGTCATATCCCTTTCCTTACTAAAAGTTAAATTGGCAAGGTGGCACTGACTGGAGGTAGTGGTTTGGACTGTGTAACTTCTAAGCTGTAGTAAAAACCTCTCTGTACATTTAATCAACCGAGATGTGGGAAGATCAGCTTGTCCTCAGTTCTCTGCAACCTCACCCCCCAAGCCCAGTCCTAAGCAAAGGGGCTGATAATACAGCTGCTTGCCCCAAATCATCCCTGACAGTAGCAGCCTCCACAGAGTGTTCGCTTCCAGCATTTCTCTCTCCATGACTTTAACCTAACTCCCTTTGCATCAGTAATTCCCCATATTAATCCTCTTGCAGTGGCAGTGGGAGCACTGGTATCTGAGAGCACCCTGCTTGGTGGAGCCCTTTGGCACTGAGCCCTCAGGTGTCCCTGGTCACCTGTGGGACTTCTGGTGCTGCTGGGGGGTTGGAGGGGTGAGGGCACCTGCAAAATCAAAATCTCTGTCCCGAAACCCTGAAGTTTGTTGACACAAGAAGTGCCGATAAACTGCTAGAGCATCACGTGGAGCCTGTGAGGGGACGCTATCTAAAACATATCTAGTGGAAGATAAGCTGGCCACTGACAAATATTATCTTGCATTGGTTGATTTAAAACCACTTCATGCGCATGAAATAACATCAACAAGAGTTAGCTAAACCCAGACCTTTTTGAGATAAGACTGCTACTATGCCCTTATGGAGTAATGTCAGAAAAAACCTAGCAGCTCCACCTGGGATCCGTCCGTGTCCCAGACCGTCACACTCGCTCCTCATGTCATCAGAAGACAAATGGTTTGGATTTTCTTCCTGTCTGGGAAGTGAACTTTGACTTCCTTTAGCCTGTTACAATTATTTCCAGATGTTCTAAAAATCTAACTTTTGACCTCAGGTATGTAATAAATTATTGGTTCCACTCCTGACTGAGGCTGTCTATGGTTATAAAATATTATAAAATATTGTAACTCTCATGGTCTGCAGTTTGCAGGCTAGTGGACTGAAATCTGTGCTCAGTGCAAAGCCCGCAAGGCAGGCTGCAATCTCTGCTCTGTGAGCAGCAGCTCTGCCCAGTAGGGTAGGAGCTCTGCATGCAATTAGCAGAAGCTGGCTTCTAAAACAATGTATATGATTATTATCTGTGAGAGTGGCTCTCCCTCAGCATGTGTACTAGACAGTATCTCTGACAATATTGCTGAACTGAGAATGTCTAGATGCACCAGGCTATTTTCATGTGTCATAACTGAGGGTTTTATTTTCTGCTGGGGCAGGTAAAAGATCTGGAGATAGCCATCCAAAAATGTTTAATAACCTCAGCTGACCACTTTCTGGTGCACAGTCTGAGATGTATCTTACAGGAGGGTGACAGTTTCTTAATTCTGTTAAAAAAAAAAAAAAAATCTTAAAAAAATCTTAAACCTTGTGGAATTCAACATCTCAGTCTCTGATTGCTCTTGGGGAGGGGGTTGCCTTGCCATGGTTTCAGAAAGGTAAAAGCAGGGCCTTTGTTCCTAAAGGACAGCTGAGAAATCTGTAACTGTGACTTGTTAGTTTTGGTTTTAAAGACTTACTGACCTTGGCACGTCTTTGGTCTGTTGCTTTTGTGGGGAGTAAGGGAGGTTGCACTCTTTTTTAAGGTGCTAGTCTGAACATGTGTATCAATAATTGGCATTGGATACAGTTCAGCAGAACCTCCTGCTTGGATATAATGAAGTCTTTTTAAATGTTAAGCCTCCCTTGTATCTCCTCCTTTGGAGTTTCCTTCAGTTTGAACAATTTGTCACTTTTGTAAGTGTTCATTCCAGTTTCTCAGTTCTAGGGAAGGTGTGAAGTCTTCTGACAAATTGCTTTCAGGGGCAAAGGAGGTGATTTTAAGGTGCTTCAAATGACCTTAAAAAGTTAATAAGTAGTCTAACTAGCAGTTCATGTCATTGGGTCTGGCAACAGCTGAGAAATACTGAAGGATTTGAAACCTGACAAAGTGTTGGTGACTGTCAGGTTTCCTGTAATAATCTTTTTGTGCTTATTTTCTTCCTGGCAATTCATGATGAAATCTGTGGGAAGATGAAAAGTTCAGCACTTTGCATGAAATTCAAGCTTTCATCAAAAACTAGATAACTCTGCTGTTTGTGATCTTTCTAAGGACAGATAGTGTGGTGGGAAATGAGAAGAGTGTATAAGATGGGAAAAATGCCTGTTGCAGGGCATATTTCTCTCTCTGGTACACAATGATGTTTACACGATGTCCATAGGTCACAAAACCTTTCATCAAGGCAGCTTGTATTTTCATGCTTAGGACTTCTAAGTGCTTGATGTGCACTAGGAAATAGAGGAGGTGCTGGTGTGAACTCTCACCTGCATTGTTTTCTTCCAGACGCATATTCAGTCTCTTCCAATGACAACGGGGGCAAGTCTGATTCAGTGGCCAATTTACAACCTCAGCCGTCCCTCAACTCCATCCAGAGTTCTCCTGGCCCCAAACGCTCAACCAACACCCTGAAGAAATGGTTGACTAGTCCTGTGCGCAGGCTGAACAGCGGGAAGACCGAAAGCAACATCAAGAAGCAAAAGAAGGTGCGAGATGGTAGGAAGAGCTTTGACCTCGGCTCACCAAAGACTGGAGATGAAACCACTCCTCAAGGAGACAGCGCAGATGAGGTGTGTATTGGTGTTTGTGGAAGGAATGACTGTATCTCTGATAGTCTCTTCTGTGGTGTGTGAGTCATGCTTGAGTAATTGGTTAGTTCCTTTAGTGTCTAGAGAGAACAACGAATCATGTAAAATTGCATGGATTGAAGCTGTGTTGCAAATAGCATTGTTATCCAATGAGCAATGGAATATATAGGAACAGCATTTCAAAATCTACATATATTACTGTCATGTGACTAATTTTTTTTATTAGCCTATTAGAAAGATGCCAAGGATAGGAATGAGGTTATTCTTGAGCAGCTGTTATTACTTTTTATGATCACTGAGGTTCATATCACCTTTATCCTACCATGGCAGTGTAATTCGTTATTGAAAGAAAACACTCAGAGAAATAGTCACGTTTCTGTTAAATCTGCTAGGTGTTTGTAGCCACAGTTTCTCTGCAGGCATATTCTTTGCCAGAATGGCTCTTTCCTGATACAGCGAATAAAGAATTACAAACCAAAAATGGAGAAGATACCAACTGAAGACAAATAGAGGAGCACATTTAAAACTGTACATTGAGCTCTTCTCATTTACATAAAAAATATAGTTTTCCATCACCACACAGACAGCTGTAACTGCCTTAGCTGCTTGGGTTACCTGTAAATGGTATTTCTGTAATTCTTAGAATGCACCAGGGATAACCAGCAAAACCTTATGTCTATGTTGCTTCTCTTCCATGATGCTTAGCATTACCTGCAGTTCTCTCCACCCAATGCAATATTGAGCCAGTGCTAGTATTAACAGACTCAAAGCCTGATGGTAGGGCTTGGATATCTAAAAGGATAAAAGAAACCTGTCACTGCTCCTAATTATATGTAACTTTTCTTCAGAAGAGCAAGAAGGGTTGGGGAGAAGATGAACCAGATGAAGAGTCTCACACACCTCTTCCTCCTCCTATGAAGATCTTTGATAATGATCCAACCCAAGATGAGATGGTAAGGCCCCCCCTGCGATATTAATTTGCTGTTTAGATGCATTTCTTGCATAGCTGTCTCACAGTGCTTTTGCAGTGGTCTTCCAGTATTCAAGGCCTAGACTTGTGATTTTGAGACTCCTATGAGCAAATCATAATCTACTACCTTTCACCAACTGGATTTAGAAATAGTGCTGGATAAGCAATTTAGCCCTGGCATCCCATTTCATGACAGGTCAGTCATGTGCTTGTGTTGTCTATGGTCAGAAGTTTCATTCAGGCTGATGACGCATGTTCTCATCTGTTTTAAAATTGCTGTTGGTGTTTGGCAGTAGCAGCAGAAACAGTATTTGGTGGCAGGCTGGGCCTTAGGAATAGGACAGATACTAGAGTTGGCTTGAATCCAGAGATACCACCTTTACCAAGTGTTAGATAGCATGGACTCTCTACTCAGGCTTTGTGTGTGATTGGGGTCCAGGAACACTGCCAGTTTATGCCCCATGATAGATCCTGCATTCTGAAGTGCTTTAAAATCTGCAGATGGAAAGTCTTACCGAGTGCTATCATTTGGCATTTTCAACATACGTGGCTGATCATCACTGAGTGTTCCATAAACTCTGGTTAGTTCAGAAGTTAGTGTCTGAAGTCCCTCTTGGGGCTATGGTCTGCCCATATTTGTGCACCATGCTGATGGTGGTAGTTTTCTATCGTTAGCTAGGGTGTCTTGAACATTGAGTTGGAATTTGCTGTGGTAGATGTGCAGTGTCTTGCAGAATCCTCCAGTTGGTCTTTTGGACTTGGGGTGAGAATCTGTGAATATGGCTGCATATTCACGTAAACAGTGGTTCGCATTCACAGACAGTGTGGTCCTGTCTGCATGTGTCCTCCCCCACCCCTTCCTGGTGCTGTTGTCTCCCATCCTCCTGTTTCCTGCTGACATCTGTTTTTAGCACTGCCACTTCTGTATCTCTATCCTCTGATTGTAATTACTGCATGGAAAGAAAGAAGGGTAGGGGAGATAGATTAATAATTGTCAGGAAAGAAAAACAACCCAGAATGCTTTAGAGAGGGTTCAGACAAGAGTTTAGAGATACAAAAGGAGAAGGGTGCAAATATTTCTAGGATTCAAGGAGCAAGAGTGATGGAGGAAAGAGTTTGGGGGCTTGCTGCTAATCTGTCAGGAAATATTATGACATTGTGGTGGCAGCAAGACCAGAAGGAAGCAGCTGGAGTTGTGGACTCCTGCCCTTTGAGTGCTGTGTGTGCTGCTGTCTGTCTAAAGGAGGGGCAGAGGCCAAAGGCCAGGGAAGCAGAGCTGTGGTGGATCTATGCCTAGCACAATAACAGTTGCTCCTGGCTTCTTCCCGGCGCTATTTAGCTAAATGTTTTGGAGATAGTTTGCTTAGAGAAACAAAATTGCTTTAGCTTGGGTCACTGTTTTTGATTTTTAACAGGCCATGTAATTTCAGTGTTTCTTAAATACATTTATGACAGCATCAATGTTGTGGAACTGAACAGTTTTCCGCTCCAGATGTCTGAGCTTTATAGGGCATTTCAGCATCCTGATTCTTCACTCAATGCTAAACAAGGAGATTAAATAGAGCAAGATGGAAGCCTTTTTCTATCTTTCTTTCTTCCCCTACTCACTTTTCTTCAGGGAGGGAAAAAAATTAAGGTCACAAACATGGCTTCAGAATTCCCTGGCACAGGAATACCATGTTAGCAATGTTTGAGCCTTGCTGGAGCCAAAAGCTCTTTGATGGTGTTAATTTGGGCCCAGCTCTCTGCTCCTGCCCTACAGTTTACAGGCGTAGGCTTAGCTGGACCAGCAGCAGCGTGGGGAGCTAGCAGGGATAGGTAGGAGATGTCTGCATGGTACAGGAGGTGGCACCTTTCTCTGAGCCGATTGGCAGAACAGCAATAATCGTGCTTTGCTGCTTCGGGAGGCTCTTAGAAGGGCAAATTGGAAGATCTCTTCATATTAGAAATTCAAAATTTGCTTCCTGGGAAGCAGAAATACCATTTTTTAATGTGCCCTACAAAAGCCCGGACTTGTCAATCACGGAAGAGTTTTATTTAACCCAGAAAGACTTGTGTGCAGTAAATGTTTCAATGCTTCCTTCAAAATCCTGCAGTTATTTGCTGTTCAGAGATATTGAGCCATTTCAGTTAAAAGAAGTGAGAGCAGCAGCTGTTTAGTGCCTCCAAAAATGGGACTCCTTTTGCTAGAATGGTTGTTTGAGAGTTGTTGTCTGTGTATTTGTCCAGTATCTTGTCAAAGTCCCTATTTTCAGTCTGTTTTTTCCTTGACACATCTGTCTGCATTGCAGATGAAACAGGCTGTCTGAATTTTTATATTTGTATGAGATACCTACATTACCAGCTTAATTCCTCAATTACCAGCCTGATTACCTGTAGTTTTTGTTGCTGTAATTAGGACTGTTAATTAGATGTATTATTTGTGAAAGATGAGTTGATGAGTGGCAGGCTGTTCACTCTTCTGATCTGTCACAAGGCTTGTGGTTGAGATTGGGGTCCTTTGAATTTTTTTTTCTCCTCCTGGGGCTGTGTCACTGAACACGAGCAACCTCCCCAAGGGGCCACTTGAAGAAGTGGCCAGCTGCCTAATTCCTGCCATCGCATTTCCACATCCCACTCCCCAGCACTAATCTCAGTTGCACTTTCATTGGCACCTGCACAGTGACTTTGCTGACATAGCTGCTCTCCAGAAGATCTTTATTAGGCAGCTGAGAGAAAAATAAGCTTTTAAATAATTTTAATGCAGAATTTAGCCATGCTTTAGTCTGTCCGCCTGCCAAAAGCAAGTTATCAAAGGGCTCACAGTTTTAGTCAGTGCTTGTATTTCATTCAAAAGAAATGTATATACAAGTAAGCTAATGAATACCAATTCCCATAGCTATCAGGTGAGTTTGGGTTTTCAAAGTGAGATTTCTTAGGACAAAGACCAAGGAGTGAAGAGGCCCTTATAGAATAAAAAAGTTAAACTAGAAACAGAGGCCGACCTTTGCAGCACCATGGGGGATGCTAGGGTACCACGCTAAAGAGTCTTGGTGTTTCTGGAGATATGTAACTACCAACAGCTA
>JBCJKH010045647.1:0-16611 GCA_039877255.1 Loriculus beryllinus | reverse complement strand
GATGGTATTTATGAGTTTCTGTTATGAATTACAGTATGTTACTGTTAGTAATATACTGAAAAACATTAAAAACCAGAACATACCAAAACTCTACCAGCAAAAACATGTTGATGTGTTTATTCAAGAAGAAACTTCTGCATCTCTTTCACATTGACCAGTGCTCCAAATATGCTCATGCAACTGAGAACTCCTGGTAAAGCTTCAGTTGAGTTTTCACAAACATTTTGGAAAAGTTTTACTTTGGGAGTTGTCAGTAAATGGAAGCAACTAGATAGTAATTGGCACTTCTTGAAAATTGAAACTACTGTAATAGGAAAGAAGAGCAGACAGCTTTGCAAGGCAAGACCTCCACATTTCACAGCTCTCATCTAATGTTTTAGAAATCTCACCATTAAGGGCTGAAGCCAAGCTTATATTGTCATTTATTATTGAATACTCTAGCTAAAATTACACCGATATATCTGAAGGACAACTAGCTTGCTGCTGGAATGACCTAAAGAAGTATGCTTAAGCGTTGATATTTTTTTTCAGCTTTTTCCTGACTGAACTAGAAAAATGTCTTCAAGAACCTGACCGTTTAGCACAGCTTTTTATTAAGCATGTAAGTTTTATTTTGTTACCTATCACTAGTATAATTGTCACCTAGAGTGTGATGACTTATTTCCAAAAACATCTGTTTGTGTCGACTTGATACATTTACATGTCTGAGCTTAAGTATCCCTATAGTTATGCATCTTCAGTGAGCAGCTGGATTGAACTAAAGCATTAATCATTGCCTTCTTATAGGCTTCTTATTTGGGGGAAAAATTGATGTGGCCATGGACATCTGCCAAAATATAATTATGGCAGGTACTTGCCAAATGCTATGATTGACATGTTCATGTGATTTTAGCTAGAGCACAACTCTGTAGGAAATTTCAGACCTACCAGTGTGGGGATGACATCTCTAACTGGCTACCCCACTGGAAACCTCACCTTGTTTAAGGTGCAGAAGTAGAGAACGGAACCAGTTACCAGTTTACCTTTCCTACTTCAGCGAACTAAATCTTTGATTAAACAAAAAATAATGAAGATCAAGCAGAAGATGATAGCAACTTTCTGCCAGGTTTTAATAGCAGAACAGACAGTAGCCAATATCTCACCAGGCTGCTATGTGTCTTGCTTTCATAGGAGCGGCGATTACACATGTATGTGGTATACTGCCAAAACAAGCCACGATCTGAATATGTAGTAGCTGAGTATGAGGCATACTTTGAGGTAAGCATGGCTCATTATACGTTACTGCTACTTACGGATGGGCGTCCTAGTTAAGTAGACTGTTCTGTAACCTGTGGGGTTTGTTCAAAACAAGCTGTAGAATATTTTGATACTGCATGTGCTGCTAAAGTCTTTGCTATGCAGAAAAAATGTTATTGTTTAATCTATTTCAAATTTTCATATTGTTAATTAATAATAAATGTTTAATCCAGTACTAACTGTCTGAGGCCCTCAGAGTGCCACAACTGCCTTGATATCTCTCCAGAATAAAACGAGACTTTTTAATCTGTAGTCTATAAACAAGGAGGAGGTAAAAGTTGTTGGAGCTGGATGGTGCCTCTCATAAATTCCCAATAACCTTGTCTGTTTCAAGAAATCTTTGGACTAGGCACATTTAGATATTAATGTGAAAGAAGTTAGTTTAACAAGGGAAAGATGTTTCGTTTCACCCAAGGGCATGAGGCCAGCTCTGCAGGACTTGTCTGTGAGCTAATCCCCACTGCAGTGGAAAAAGTAGTCTCCAGACCTTGCAGTCCTGCTCAGTCAGCTCAAAGGGGGAAGCGACCCTGTGCTTTCCAATTCCTTCCAGCTTGGTCATGACTTTTACCCAGTTCTTGCCTAAATAGGGTATGCCAGATTTTTAAATCCTCTAAAATTCCCTCTTGCAAACAAAAGATTAAGAACAGACCAACTTGCTGTGGAAATAAGTCTCTGCTAAGATATTTTATCATATTCTCTGTCTCACTCTGTGATTGTTTGCAATTGGTTTTAATCCTTAATTTTTAGGAGGTTCAACAGGAAATAAGCCAACGGCTAACCATCAGTGACTTTCTCATCAAACCCATTCAAAGAATAACTAAATATCAGCTTCTTCTCAAGGTGAGTGGAAAGATACAGTTTGGACTAAACTATAGTCTGCATTTTGAATCAAATCCTACTATTTTATATTAGCCTTAGTTTTAAATGAGAAGTAACTTAATCAAATTAAGAGAAAAGAGGAGTCTGCTTAAATATGGGCATACAATGACAGTCCCGTGGAAAATGTCCAGCGAGCAGGAGGGCCACATCTGTGGGAGCAGTTTGCAATTTAGGATGATAAAAACATTTTTATTTCTATTGGATTTTCTTTTCTAGAAGAGTGAACTTCAAATAGGAATTTTCTTACTGTAAAGTTTCAGAGCAAGCTAGGGCTTTTTTTAATTGCAGTAAAGATGTGTTAATAAAGCTTGTCTTTGGTGCTGAATGGTATGCTTACAATAAATGCTATAGCCTCCATTTCTAAACAGCTCTCTTCAAATTAGCATAAGAAACTTATTTCCAGAATATTCTGCTGTCTGAAAACCTGAGGTGCTCACTGCAATTTTTTCCCAAGGAGTGTGACCACTCTGGCCTCTGCTAACTTATCCACAGGGCCAATTATTCAGCATTTCTGAAAATTCATCCCTAAGGGTCTCAAGCTAATATTTAAAATTACGTGTCTGAACCCTACCCTGTAAATTCCAGCAGTACCAGGGTGCTGAGCTGGTTTCTTCTCTTTTTTGAGCTAGTCTCAAGCAAGATACCATCAGCCCACAGTTTGGTAATTGCACACCAGCAAAGAGACAGCAGCATGTTCCCTGAAATGCCAAAAGGAAAAGAAAAAACTTCCAGTGTGTGTGTGGTCTCGTGGCTTTAGATAGGGACCAAGTAAGCATTCCCAAGGGCTAATCCCAGCTTTGTCTTTTTATTATGATATTTTCAGTAACCGTCCACACCCCTCTTCCATATCTACAAAAGTGGTTATAACGTTCAGCAACCTCTGAGGATGGATTTATTAATATTAGCAGTTCCTTCTCAGAAAATCTCATGCTAAATGTGCTTTTCCTTTTTCAACATCTTTTGTTTTCTCCTTCTGAAGTGCCTTAATGCAAACCTTTCTACTTTCTCCAGGACTTCCTGAGGTACAGTGAAAAAGCTGGTCTGGAGTGCTCCGATATAGAGGTACATTTTCATGTCCTGGCCAATAAGGCTATATTATCTAATGGCACTTTATATGCAGGAAAGAAAACTCCAGTATTTGACAATAGCTGAAGATCCTGCTGGTTTTCTAAACGTGGTATTTCTCTTAGCTTGTCAGAAGTAAAAGATGAAGGTGCAGTCCTGCACTGTAGGTGCACCATCCTCTTTTAGACACTACTGTACATTTTTAGTGCATGAGGGCCTCACCATGAATAACTGCTATCACACTGTTGAAGTTCATTTTTTGACACTTTGCTTTTAGAAACCCTCTGATCCTCTTGTAATAACACGGCATCCTTTTTCCTTAACAGAAAGCAGTTGAATTAATGTGCCTTGTACCGAAACGTTGCAATGATATGATGAACCTGGGCCGCCTCCAAGGCTTTGAGGTATGAATTTGCATTCAGCTTTTAATAACATCTAGGGAAGAAAAAGTATTTTATCTTTCTATGATTGTCTCTACAATCTGCCCTACACCAGGCTGTTTATCTGGTGCATGTTCTTCTCCAGTGCTGAGCTGCATCCTTTGGTGACGTTTTGAAGGTGGGGGTAATATACCTCTCACTCTAAATTTGTGACAATGTATCTATTGTTTATTCAAAATGTGAGGACTGTAAAAGCTTCAGCAAGCTTGAATTAAACTTCTTGTATCTATTGCCAGAGAAAAATAAGTGGTGACCCAGACTGCACTGACTATTGGTAAGGTAACCTAGTATTAACATGTTAACAGCTCCCTCTGAGTTTGGCAACATCCAGGAGGGGACTTGTGTGTTATAATCCCACAGGCTGTGGCTTGTGGTTTGTAACTAAGCCAGAATAGACTTTGGCAGTCTTCGTGAGATGTCTTATCTCCAAAATAAAGTCAAGTTTGTCTTACCATCTTGTGCATTGTAGCATTCCTGCAAACAGGTAGGTCCTGTTTCTCTGTACGTTAGGTGGTGTGTCGTTGACTGCTGGCTTAGGGAGTGATGGAAAGCTCATGACTAGAGGGAATCCAAGACACTACAATAACAAACTATATAATGGGAATGCTGTTTGAAATGAAGTATACAAAACAGTCTACTTGAGATCTCTTGCTTTTGGTTTTATATGCACAATCAATAGCAATGAGAACAAAGAAAACCTGTTATTTTCAAGATTTACAAGATTGCTGCTTTGATAACTTACAGGAAATATGTCTCACATGTATTCAGTATTGCCTGGAAAACTTGGACTGCATGCAACATAGATTGTCTTGCAAGATCATGGTGGGTCAGAGTTTGTAATGTTGGTGCCATGTCTTCTTCTCAGGGCAAGCTGACAGCTCAAGGAAAGCTGCTGCAACAGGACACCTTCTACGTGACAGAGCAGGATTCTGGAGTTCAGTCTCGACCAAAGGAGCGTAGGGTGTTCCTCTTTGAGCAAATAGTTATCTTCAGTGAACTCCTCAGGAAAGGATCTTTAACACCAGGCTACATGTTCAAGAAAAGCATAAAGGTAATATAGGAAGGGAGAGACATGTTCTGTTTGATGGTCATGTAAGTTTGCCGCTTTTCTATGCTGAGATTGATCCATCCTGTCATAGGTGGACAACAATTTGCAGAAAACATTTGTATTTACATTTCAGTGGTTCAGAAGCTGTTTAAGACCATCTTCAAATAAAACACTGAGTGTCTAAATTTACTACATGATTTTTACAAGGAACAGTCAGGGCAAGTCCTCTGTCATTTGTAGCTCTGAGTTAGCAAGTATTACTACAAAAGCCTGTAGTAGTCAAAGGAACTATACAGTTGTTGATTTAAGCATGATCATAAAAGGTAGGAGAAGGTGTAGCATCCAAAAGTCATCTTAGGCCAAATTGTAAGTAAATACTAAGCTTCTATGAGACATTACAGGAAATACTCTCCCATACTGGGGGAGGGCTCTTAGTACAGATGTGAATGTTGCAAGAAGACAGAAGTATTTCAAAACCAAACAAAGCCACACATAGTTCTGAAAATGAAGCTGTGAGGAATCATAAAACCAGCTAAACTATAAAGAAAGTTTTAAGAAATTAATTTTGGTTTTAGATAATCTTTCCACATTATAGGGCTGGGACTAAAAGTAAAAACTGAAAGTAACCGGGGAAAATACTTATTTGTTTATTTAAGGGGTTTTGTTTTTGTTCGACAAATGCAAAGCTAACCTCTGAAATAGTAAGTGAAGGTAAGTGAATGCTGCACTTCTGGTAGAACAGCCTTTGCTTTGCCTGCAGAAAGAGCAAAGCCACTGTTTCATGTGAATGTCTTGATTGTTCAAAGCTGAGAAAGCAGTCTGGGATTGATTTTAACCACCAGATTGGTTAAAAAAAAGATGTGGGAAAATGCATTGTATTTGCTCAAAATTTTAATTGGTGCATTAATATGAAAGAGAAGAAAACATTATCAGGTGAAATAATGTAAATTAACCATGTATAACTAAAGAAATCTATGATAAACAGTGTATTTACTGAAATGAGGACATCTTCATTGACAGAAATGGCAGCATTTGCTGAAAAGCCTATATCCATTTGCAAGTCAGTGTATTTCAGAGTTTCCAACCAAATAATAAGCTATAAAGGAAAAACCTAAAGTGTACAAATAAGAAATCATCTTGATTTAGATGATCAGCTTTGATTTTATCTTACTGCTGATTTAAATCATTATTAAAGTTGGAGATGGAAATAATATTAATAATTTTTTCTTCAGTGTATTGTATATATAACAATGAGGCTTTTACCTGCAGGAAACAATCCCTGAATTGTATATTGTAGATAAAGAGAGAAAAATAAATCTCTCCTAATGTCAATAAAATGAGCTTGCCTCAAGGGTATGAGTTCCTTTTCTACTTAAACAGCCTATGAAAGTAATGTTCTCACTGCCTGAGCTTAAAATTTTTGTTTTATAATTTTCCAGCTCCTCTTTTCTTCCATTTGGCAAACAGCTTGTCCTCCTGCTGAGTGCCTGTGGCAAGTGTGGGATCCCCCATGGTTCCATGTGCATCTGCCCCATTGCAGCATGGAGTCTGTGTGCCAGCACCCTGCCTCCCAGCCTCCTGCCTCCCAGCCCCTACTTCAGCTTCTGGCTGCTTTTGCATTTCTCCCATGCTTTCCCCCAGAAATGAGCTGTGGCCTGCAGTGGAGCAGGACCATTCCCTACAGCAGGACCATTCCCCTCCTCTCTGGGCATCTTCATCTTGCAGTGGAGCCTCAACCTCAGCTGGGTGATTCTCTGGCAAGAAGCACTTTGTCCAAAGGTGTCACATAAACAAGCTGCCTCATCACCTGTCTTTCATAATCCTGCCCTAGAAGTAGTCATCCAGAAATTGCATCTGGTCTGACTTCATGGGACAGAATTTGAGGAGATTTTTTATACTGCCAGCTAGGACCAAGTTTCTTTGACCTTGGTTCAAGTGCTGACAAGATCCTGCTGAGCAGGTTGAATGCCTCTTTATGGTAGTTATCAGTACTGACTAGCCATCTCTGGCTAGCTAGCATACCATCTGCAGTCATGGTTGTCCAGCTCTCTTGGAGACACTTCCTGAGAGAAGGAGGCTGTTTCCCTGCTGGTCACATCCTTAGACGCAGCAGAAGGACCTAGCCAGCACAAGATATTCCATTTCTTTCCTTTGTGTCACAGCCACTGCTAAGCACTGAGGTATCTCCATTAGAGTAAGAAGTACATATGGCCTCAGATGCAGCCATTCTGGTCAGGGAGATGCAGCTCTAAATATTGTTCTCCAAAGTCTGTCACGCTCCAACTATGACAGAAGCTTTAGCATGATGTCCTGCATTAGCAAAGAACCTTTCTTCATGCACTGAGGTAGTTAGCATTCAGAAATTGCACATCCCTTCTTGGATGCTTCTCACTTGGATACCTCTCAGACTCTGTAATCACCTAAGTGGTAGCCTTGGCAAATGCACCTCCCTGAGACACGAATGGGTTAGGGACTGTGACCTACAAGTCGTCTTTCCTGGAGCCATACCAGGATTGACTTGCTTGCTTTGTCTATCAATCAAAGGAGCGAAAGATCAGAACAAGAGGAGGAGCATTGTCCAGTCTCACTGTCTGTCCCTTTCCATGATCTCATGTGAGAGGAGTTCCTGCATGTCCCTCTGTCTTCACAGAGACCCTCAGGAGAGAAGGAAGAGGTTCCTTCCATCTTGCAGTTTGAATCCGGGGCAGTGTTCAGATGTGGAGTGAATCTCTCCATACCTTGGCAGATATTTAGAGGATAGACTTCTAGAGGGATGCTATTGCCTTAGTCTTTGGAGCTGTCTGCTTTTGATATGAAGTCTTTTCTTGAAAGGCTGCGGCAACCTATTCTTTTTTTACTATCATAGATGTAAGTAGCTTAGGAAAAGTTAAAGTTATGGGTGCACTTAAACAGAGGGCTTACAAGGGCAGGACATCAGTTGAAATTGCCATCCATGAGATTTCCAGAAAGAGTATCTGTAACTGCAGTCAAGTGAAGTGATTGTGCACAGATGACTGTAATCTGCTGGAAAGAAGAAGGTCTTTTCAAGCATCAAAGGAGAATTGCTGGTTTTGGTTTTTTCCTTGATATATCCCTGTGCACAGCCCATTCCATTTTTAAGTACTCTGATGACTGAGACTTTCTCTCCCATGGAGGATAAGAAATGTAAACACTTATTTAAATTGAAGAAATGTTAGACTTTATTAACATCTTAATACGAATGTTTTAACTTTATTTATGGGTTACAGTATATTTTTAGCACATCAGTCAGGGCTATTACTTTAAAACAGAACTTGTAATTCAAGACAAGGCAGGTGCATGTCTAGTACCTCTTTCATATTAAGCATCGCATTTAAGATCTTTCTGCCTAAATCTAAATGAGGCAAATTCTTCTTCTGTTAATCTGACAGTCTGTTATTGGACTCAGTTATTTTCAGGAACTTTTCACAACAATTTTGTTCTGATTCTTGAGTGGTGTTAACTCATGCTCCAAGTAACATGCTTATCTTGGCTTTTTTCAGATGAACTACCTTATCATTGAAGAAAACGTGGACAATGATCCCTGCAAGTTTGCTCTAATGAGCCGGGAAACATCAGACAGAGTCATTTTACAGGCAGCTAATCCAGAAATTCAGCAAGCTTGGGTACAGGACATCAACCAGGTTCTGGACACACAAAGAGATTTCCTAAATGGTATGTACATTTTGCTCTTTTTCCTGATTTTGCTCTGTTTCCTGAACTGTGGCACTGAGTGGGGTATGGAATCTTTGTGTCTTTGTTTGCTCTATGAGAAAAATATTCAGCAATTTTTCATAAAGGAGAAAACCAGAGCTCAGTGTGCCTGTCACTAAGCACTGAGTCAAGTGGTTTCCACAGTATACATGGGAAAGCATCGTAATTTACAGCTGGTCTTTGGGAAGAGACTACCTCAGTGCCGCAGTGCAGAGGTCCTGCATGCCAGGTTTGCCTGGTGAGAAGGTGAATCATGGGACAAGGGCTGGGCAAGCCTAACCTGGACTGCTGTGTAGTACTGGAGCTCACCCTGAGAAGCTTCTGGACGTCATCTTGCGTTAAAGACCGCAGGTCACTCTGGCCTGGTTTCTTTAGCAGCATCTCATGGACTGGTTTTGCCAGCCTATCTGCTGCCTGCTTAAAAAGATTGTGGTTCCCTGTGCAGTTCCTGCTCAATGTTATCAGTTAGGTTCATGTTCAGGTCTCAAGTTCCTCCATCAGTGATGTGCCTTTGGAAGTACTTTTGTGTAAGATTCTTCAAAAATGCTGGGTTTTGCGGGGCTGTATCACCTGGTGCTTTCCATTCTACAGGGAGATTTTAAATCTAATCCCTTCCCAAGGCCATATCAAAGGCAGGTTGCCGTTGTATCTACACAGTGTTTGCCACTTACTCAGAGCAAGGCTTATCTGCAGAACAGATAAACAAGCACACATGATCTACAGAAGTGTGTATTTTGAAAATGCAAAAGACTGAAATTCAGGTAACAGTTTTAGTTTGTTCTTGCTCATGACTGGATGAGGAAAAGAAGAGGAACCAAAACTAGAGGAAAAAAAAAAATCTAAAAATAGTATCTCTTTTGTTTAAGTGGGAATAATTACTTTGGATGGTTCCAAAGTTGGTTTGCACTATTTATTTGAATACAGCCTTTTTTTTACAGATCTTGTGTTAGAAAAGAGTCCTATATTTAAAAGCTTAGTACAGATTCAATAATGAAGTTTTTTGGTTTGTTTTTTTTTTTTTTTTTAATCAGAATGTTTTGGCTTGGCACAATCTGGTAGCTTTTTTGAAGTTTGGCTTTTGGTGTTTGGTTGTGTGGATTTTTCTGTTGCAAAATCTGAAGATGCTCTTTCAGTTCACATCAAACCAAAGGTTCCCTTTTCTTCACCATGGAGGTTTTGTAAACTTTAATTCAGCTTAGTTTTTCTCTTCAGAAGTTAACTGGGAAAGGGTTGCATGCAAAGGTGTTTGTGACAACTAAAAACACCTGTGGCTGAGCTGAGAAGGAAACAGCGTTTCACCCATGATTCCAAGACTTGATATTGGGGTTTTGTGACTTGCAATAGAAAAGTCCTCATACAACCACTTGTAAAATGATTCCTTAAATACTTTGGTGAGATGAGCAGTCTCAAATTCTCCAGTTTGACCATTTGGTACCAAAACTTGCTGGTTTTGTGTCTGTGCACTTGACTTTGAATGAAGAATTATTGGAATAAAAAGTTCCAGTAATGGTTAGCTACAGAAATTTTTTTAGACGCTGTGAAAACTCCACATACACCACTGCAGGGGTTTTCTGTCCCTTCCACATCTTTCTTACTCGTTATTTTTATCCTACCAGAAATTGCTGCCCTGTGAACCCCTTTTTCTACTGAAGCATTTTTCTAACCCCTATTTAGCCTATCTTCTGTGAGGCTGGCAAAGAATTTGATGCGTTAGGAACATAATCGTCAATATCTCTAAAGCTAGAAGTAAAAATAGATTTATATTAAAACAAAGGCTTAAGGATTCACTTTTAAACCTATAAATAAGATCCAAGAAAATGATACTGCATCCAGTAGAGCCTTTCCAGTCCAGAACAATTTAAGTGGTTTTTAGGATGTAATCTTATTGAGGCTGACTAATCTTTAAATATGTTCTTTAGCTTTGCATTTCATTAAAGCAGATGTTTTCTGCCTTTAAAATCATATTAAATCCACGCTGAGCCCATGCTGCATAAACTTAATAACAAAATACTCCCTGTGAGTTCTTGCCCAAGCTGTCTCTGATTTTCTCTCTTCAACAGGGAAGCCGTACAGAGTATGGCACCAGGTACAGAGCATAGTATTTGCATCCACAGTTCATGAATGTAAAACCTGGTGCAATTCCACTGTAATACTCAAACTTCTCATATTTTTCCTTGGACAAGCTAAAGCTGCTGAGCTTGAGAAACAAACTGTGTGGCAAATGATTGACTGTAGGGACTGTTCTTTCATTTTGCTCTTAGAAGCAAGCTGTAAAGAGAGTATGTCACTGATATTTGCATTTCATAAGGAAAAATGCCATTGAACTGTACCTTTTTAAAAATCATGGTTTGTGAGGGCTTTTGAGAGAGAAAGAGAGCACACAAGTATGTGGACACTGATTTTTGCTAGAAGCTTGTAAGAATACTAACAGATGTTGAACAGGAGGCTGGAAGCCAGGCCTCACTGTGATAGTTTATGGTGTTATTAGTAGTTAAAATGAACGCTTGACTAAATACTCTTTAAAAGCACTGAGTAGGATAGATTGTTTGAAGATAGATTAGTAAGTATTCATTAAGATTTTACTGCTAAAGATCTTGCAGCCTAATCTACTGTATATACTAGAAGATTGTCACCATCATTGTCAAAATCATTGTCAGATTTCTCCCCAGCCTTCGTTTTTCTCTGTGCCTGATCTGCAGTAGGACCAGACCATTCTCAGCTGCAGCTGAGGTGGCTGAGTTACAGTGATAGCCACTGTGGCATAAATACAAAGCACTTCTGTGTCAAGAGTCACTGTGTAGATTTTGGAGCCAAGTAATCTTCTGGATTGCTACAGGTTTATGTTTGTGTCCTTTTGAAGAGAATGGTAATATGGCACCCTCTTTGATTTATTCTTTTGTTTTTAGTCTCTGTTCTTTAGTATCCCTGTTGGAGTAGTCCTGCCTTTGCCTGGAAGGGGAATGCTAGAGATTATGCTGTGTGGTATTGAGCCTTTCTGTTTTTCTTTCCTTTTTGTCTTGTTATGAAAGACATTCCTTCTGTTGTGGGTCCCTGGTTAGGCTGATGCTGTGACATTATGTCCTCTATCTGCCTCTTGCTAGACTAGTCTCTCTGCATTCCAGTAGGTTCAGTCTGGTGCATGTACACATTATTAACTGACTATATATCATCCATTAAAGCCGCATAACATACAAGAAACCAAACCCATATGTCTGGGTATGGTAATCTGGATCTAGCAAATCTGCCCATTTTCCCATTCACTATGAGTCCCAGCCCTGATCACTTCACCTTCAAACATAAAGATTTTTTCTTTCTTTACTATCTGCATTTTTATGCTTCTCCCAGCATAAGCTCTTTGCATGACTATGAAAAGTATACTCTCACAAGCAGACTTTTTTTCGAAAGGCTTATGAAGTTGTTTAGTATTGCTTGTGGGTGTTTTCTGGAGAGGTCTGTACTGCTAGGATTAATGTCTTTATACCATCTATACTTTCTCACTTACTGGTCATTTCCAGCAGTTTCCTTGAACCAAAGTAGTTAATATAGAAAGTACATAGAGAGCCAAGTTGCAGTGACTTATGTCTGAAGAGTACTTAGTAGTTACACTCTCTTGGGAATATGCAACTGGAACTTAACAGTCCTTACCTGTGTTTTCTGATGATAGCAAAATTCACTGTAAATGAGCTGTGCATCTTTTATCCAGGCTTTCATTTATTTTGACTACAGGATGTGAGTTATTTGTTATTTCAAAGAAAATTAATGCAATTATGCTCCATCCCTGGTAGTGTTCAAGGCCAGATTGTGCAGAGCCTTAGGCGACATGGTCTAGTGTAAGGTATCCCTACCCATGGCAGAGGGGCCGGAATTAGATGATTTTAAGGTGTTTTCCAACCCTAACTATTTTATGATTCTGTGTATGCTCTAATGGCAAATATTTTAGACCACTGTGTTGATTAGAGAAGTTGTTCATTGCAGTAGCATGGAGTACTGTGTTCAGGTCACACGCAGTACAGTGTAACATGCTTGCATCCTGTCTAGCCATGGACACACCAGATGCTTCTATGGGTAGCATCTCCTGTTGCTGTTTGTTTTGCAGTTAATGTGTCTGTTCTGCAGCCCTTTGCATTGCAATGTCATTGAAAGCATACAGCTAATTCTTGTCCTCTTTTGCAGCGCTACAGTCTCCCATAGAGTACCAACGCAAAGAAAGTAGCTCAGCAGTGCTGAGGCCCCAGACCGGTAGGGTCCTTCCGCCCAACAGCAGACCCTATTCTTCTGTTCCAGTAGGGTCAGAGAAGCCTTTGAAGGCTACAAGCCGTAACCCATCTCTTCCACCCCTGAAGATATCTACCTCCAACGGCAGCACAGGGTATGAGCACTCACAGCCTGGAGACAACTATGAACAAAGCAAGGTACTGAGCTCATCTGATAAAACATGATCTTATAGCCCATTTCTTATATCATAGATCATCTGTAAAGTTAGCTTATCAGCTAACCCTGTCAACAGGAATCAACATCCTGAAGCAATGGTGTAAAATATGATTTGGAATTAAACAGACTGCAAAAGCATTCAGATGGGTGGTACTTCAGCTGGGAAATGGAGACAGAGCCACTGTGTTTGCAGACTTGGTGAACTCTATCCATTTGCAGTACTCTCAGCAGCAGCATTCAGACTTCTCTAATATCCATTAACCACCCATTCCTGAAGAGGTCTACTCCGGTGGTGTAGAAGAGGTTAGGCCTTTTCCCATGTAACAGTTTGTAGGGGCCAGTTGAAGGTTATAATTTGAATGCCTGTGCACTGCACACAAATTGCCAGGCAGTAGCCATCAGAAGTGTTTGGACCCTGCTGCTGCTTGCAGTTGACCAAAGCCACGTTCCAATATGACCTATATTTAAGATCATGAGATGCGTGATTATTCATTCGGCTTCTAACATTGAGCCTTCATTTGTCTTTCCCCCCATTTGTCTCAGCACAGATGAATCATCTGTAACACCATACAAATGAGAACACGGCTGGGGCATCGTCACTCGCAGCTGTGCAGTCTAATATGAAATAGGAGTCTGCTTTGTATCAGATTACTGCCGCCTTTCAGATCCTTAAAATCCTTTTCTACCGATGTGAACTGTGAAGTGTTTTGTATTTTTAACCCTGGTACAGTTAGGCTGGAAATGAAGTAGAGGGATTGCTGCTCAGCACCACCTGTTCACCAGTTTCTGTTGTGTCCATTTCCACAGACTGATTTGGGAGGGTGCAATGGGACCTCTTCCATGGTGGTGATTAAAGATTACTATGCACTGAAAGAGGATGAGATCTGTGTGAATCAAGGAGAGGTGGTTCAGATCCTTGCTATCAACCAGCAGAACATGTTCCTGGTGTACCAGCCTGCAAATGACCACTCTCCAGCTGCTGAAGGATGGATCCCTGGCAGTATCTTGGCTCCCCTCACTAAATCCACTACAGATAATAGCGACGGAAGCATCAAGTAAGTGCTTGTTGGCTTCGCTGGGAGCACTATGTGGATTTTTGAGGAAAGAGAAATAATAAATCAAAATAAACAAACCCAAATGGTAGGGAATTCCTGCTGATTTTTATCAACAGTGCCATTGGAACAAGCTGAGTGGTCAATCCGCAGCATCGGGCAGCCATGGTGGATAAATCGGGTTTTGCTTATTTTCATTTTGTGGGGTTTTGTTTATACTTTGGAGAGAAATAAAACCATAGATGGTTAAAGATGTGATTTACATTACAACATTTTACACCAACATGGACCTGCTTGGACTGGACTTATATTTATGTTGTATTAAGTTACTAATCTATATATTGGTTATAACAGCATCTAGCAAAAAAAAAGAAACACAAAAAAAATCCAGGCCCCGTGTTGGACTGAGGTTCGCTTCTCAAGGAGGAGAGATTTTGTTGTCTATGGCAATTTCCTTGTACAGCTTGTATCTTTTTTTTATTATTATTATTTTGGTTTGGTTTGGTTTGTTTCTTTCTGTTCGCAGTAACTTTTGTAATATATTTTTTGTTTGCAAGACCCCCGAACAAGTACATTCCTGTATAAAGTATTTTGCACTATTTAAAAAAAAAAAAAAAGAAAAGAAACAAAGTCAAATTGATGAAGTCAGGTTGTGCAATATAATGGATAGTCGCAATGTTCATCATTGTACCTGTAATGTAACTAATTTTAAATGTACTATTTTAAATATGTAAAATAAATTTTCATCATGAGCATGTTTTATGGGGTAAAAGAGTTAGTTTGACCCAGTTTTGTTTTTGGTTTGGTTTTATTGAGACAGAAGTAGCATCTGAGTAAAACAGTGTATGAGTGGGAAAACGTTTTACATGGGAGTACTTTTTACATGAGAGAACTTTTTACAGTTTACATCCCAGAGCACTAACTAGGAAATGTAAAGAGAAATGGAAAAGTTTCCTTGAGGAGGTATCCTGAGAATGAACTGGCCATTCACACTGGTACATTTTGGAGATGTTTCTTGTCTGTGAACTCTCCTAAAATCTAGCCTTGGGCTACAGAGCATCCACCCATTGTCAATGGGTTAACTGTTTTGCTGGAAAGCAAAACATTTGAATATTTGAAGTACTGCTATCACATATTCTTGAATTTGAAGTATTGCTATCGCATATTGCTAACACCGGAGAACACACGGTTTCAACACGATTAGAACTTTACATTTGATAAAAACAGTGGATTACTTCAGCCAAGAGAAACAGATCACTGTGCTGCAGCCCCACTGCAGAAATGCGAACTTCAGGCTATCAATTTCATGCTGCTGGCCTGGAAATAAACTGTCCTGACATTCACTGCTCCTTATATTAACCTTTCCCTCCTTACATGAAGTCATGCCTGTCAGTGCCATTTACTGCCAACGGATAGGCAAGAATTGGTATCATTGCACTTGGAGTGAGCTGAACATGCTACAGCACCTCAGGTTATTGTCACTAAAGTATATTTTGATCTTCTGGTAAAAGGCCTTGACTAGAGGCATCAAACGCAGATGCACTGAGCTGCTGGCAAATCCTCAAGCCACTGTTCTAGTTTTCTCTTCTGTGAGAAAAATAGGTTTTGTCTTCTTCTGTTTTGCTTTCTCCTGGATATAACATCCTGTGTCATCTTCCAAGACTCCATTGGTTTGGGGATGTCAGTCTCTGAGTATGCTCGCACCTACAAGAAAGAAGAAAGATCACCATTCGTTTACAACTCCTGCCATGTAACAAGACAGATGCCACAAGCAAGGTATTCCTCTCTCTTTTTCTTTGTAGATTTTGTACATTTACTGGTGTTCTTTCTGCCTGCTCACCCAAATGGAGCAGAGTTTTGCTGTGTCCTTCCCCTCAACCTGCCCAACACCTGCAGTGCATCATGAGATTTCAAGAATCTGCAAAGGTTTCTCATCAGCATTTATAGAAGGAAAATAAAGATCCTGTCTGTACCCCAGACCCTCTGGGAAGTGCGAGACCATTCATGTTGGAAAGGAGACAGGTTAGCAGAGATGACAAGCTATCTGTTTACTGCATAGGGATTACACATGATCATACAAAAATCAAAGGCGGGCATTAAGCCTGATCAAGGGGAAAAGAACATTTCTGCAAAAAAGGGTTAACAATTAGAACAGTCTGCCTCTGTACCTAGGAGCAGGTGTTGGTAAAGGAAGGGAGGAGGTTGTTTGTTGAGCATCTTCAGAACCTGAAGAACCTACTACTGGTAGATCAAGGAGCGTTCCATACCCAGATAGCTCTGACAGTGTTCCTTGCATATATGCATTTCTCAGGCTGTGCTGGATAATCTTGTACATTTGAAACAACAGTGTGGTCAACCATGGCAACTCTGTACAGCTTGGTATGTGCACAGTGTATGTCAGGAATCCTCTTCCTTTTGCCCCACATCCTGCAACAATAAAAGGCAGCCAAGGCAAGGCCATCCCAAATACTAACAAAAGCATGCAGAGACTTACCTGAACGTTGTCTGTAACAATAAAGGATGAGGCTTTTTGAAAGCTTCAGATTATAAAAAGGACCCATGAGTAAGAATGTACCATAACAGCCCTTAGCGTGAGTGAGAATGAGAGCCCCCCTTTTTGAATGACCATACGAAATTCTCAGGCTCTCTGCTTTTTTTCTTATTCAAA